>NW_023611939.1:0-40000 GCF_013339725.1 Rhipicephalus microplus | reverse complement strand
ATTTAATGCTCGTTATTAGATTGAAGGCAGCTCTTTGACTAAACCTGTGTAACGCGTGCCCGTACACCCCACCGATCCCCTTACCGCAGGCGGTGGAGTGGTTCCAAGTAGGGCCAAAAAGGGCCAAGTCCCAGCTGCACATTGAAGTCACTCTTCCCTCACCCGCAGTAGCTGCTGGCCTCTCCAACCGCTCGCAACGCACTTCTCTCTCGCTTCATCTTCTTCACCCCCGCAATGCTGCGACCACACTGCGAGTAGAAACACAAAGACCGAATGTAGGTTGCACGTCGCCGCAGCAGCCATATGCACACAGCCTGCCAGCCATTCGCTAGTAAAAGGCTGCGTCGTATGGCTGCTGCCGAGCGGCAACTAAATCTCTACTTTTTCGGCTCGGTTATCGGTGATGAAACGTTACTCGAAACACAATCCGCTTCCCGTGTCTTTGCGTTGAAAGAAATGTTTACTCGAGTAAACGATACATAGAGTTTGCTTCGAATCGTTCTTCGAGCACCAACGTTGATGTTCGTTCAACAGGGTCAACGTCGTGCGCACCGCTGCTTGCTTCGCATGCTCAATCGGGTTCCCTTCATGGGAGATGGTACAGAATTTTAGGGGCGCCGAAAGCTCGTTAAGCCGTGGGTCGTGCGTCCCCGATATATGTAGTAGTAGGTAGCCACCCTCGTTTAGTTGAAATATTTCCTGGTGGAGAAATAAAAGCTATCTCACATGCATCCATTCATCAAGCCCTCTACAGCTGTTCTGTTGGCTCGGTATATATTAGATTTTTTACGGCATGGCAAGAGTGCATGGTGACTTTCACTAACTGGTCGTGGCATGACCTGCATGGCGTAGAGAGGGTTACTAGGTTTTGTTACATTGCTCAAATTTTGCTACACTTTAGGCCATTGGCAGCAGAAAAAAAGCCTTTTGGCTACTTGGCTATTTTTCGGCTACCTTGTTTCTTAGATTTGAACCAAACTATAAGTATTTCGTGGCGTCATAAAGATGGCTTTCAATTATTCAGTAAACACGGGGGTGTCTTTCTGGGACCAAAATTGAACATCCTGCTTGTATTACACAAAAGAAAATGCATTTGAGAACATTGATGAAACTCGGGAGAAAAAAATGTGGCACTGTTGCTTCACTTTGCAGTCAACCAGTCCCCTTGCTGAACACGACTCTAAATCGTAATTGTACGTGGAGGACAATCGAAAGCGCTTCGCATCAAGGAAGCTCTGCAGTCATCCACATTGAAAATAGGATATCCGGAGCGTTGCCTCAATTATTTCTTAGAAATATGCATGGACTGCAACTCGGCAATAATAATGACACCTACTTCGTCATAAAGGGAGAAACGATTGCGAACGCAACGACTGCAGTTCACTTATCAGTAAAACAACTGCAATGTTCAGCACACTTACGCAGCATTAATCTTTGATGCCGCAAGAGAGTTACTTCTAGTGCTAATACTAAAAGTCGCACAATACCTCCGGAGAATGCGTCATTCTTGCATTAGCGCAAAAAACTGAGGGGATTAATTTACGCTTTATGTGGCTGCGCCGATTTTTCTAGGTGCATGGTACAGTCGTATGTTACGCAAAGTAAAAACACCACGCTGACGTCGTGGTTGCCATCCACGGGTTAACTGTTTAAACTATAGGCTACCGAAAAAAGCAGATCTTCGCGCATTCTATGTACCAATTTCCCCATGCGAGACATAAATGAATACTTACGGAGAGGTATTGATGGGCAATCTGCTCCGGTTTCATGAGTCCCATGAGCGGCACGGTGATCATGTGCACGAGTGCCGCGCCCGGCTTGGGAAGAGAGTTGAAGGCCCACAGCAACAGCGGAAGAAGCAGGCAGTAAACGCACCCTCCATACTGCAAATTACAGATTGTGTCAACGTGAAATCCGCGGAACATCCAGAAAGCAAGCAGAAGTGGAACGTTAAGATGCCGAGAAATCTCACTACGAAATTTTAATGCTCGTTATTAGATGTGAAGCAGCTCTTTGACTAGCCTGTGTAACGCTGTCCCGTACGCCCGCACCGATCCCCTTACCGCAGGCGTTGGAGTGGTGCCAAGTAGGCCAAATAGGCCAAGTCGCAGCTGCACATTGAAGTCACTCTTTCCCTCACCCGCAGTAGCTGCTGGCCCCTCCAACCGCTCGTAACGCACTTCTCTCTCGCTTCATCCTCTTCACCCCCCGCAACGCTCGACCACACGTCGAGTAGAAACACTAGACGAATTTAGTTGCACGTCCGCAGCAGCCATATGCACACAGCCTGCCAGCCATTCGCAGTAAAAGGCTGCGTCCGTACGGCTGCTGCGGACGCGCAACTAAATCTCTACTTTCTCGGCTCGTTTATCTGTGATGAAACTTACTCGAAACACGACCCGCCTCCCGTGTCTTTGCGTTTGAAAGAAATGTTTACTCGAGTAAACGCTACATCGAGTTTTGCTTCGAATCGTTCTTCGAGCACCAACTTCGATGCCCATTTCAACAGGGTCAACGCCGTGCGCACCGCTGCTGCTTCGCATCTCATCAGGGTTCCCTTCAGGGAGATGGTACAGAATTTCAGGGCGCGAAGGTCCTTAAGCCGTGGGCCGTGGGTCGTGCGTCCCCGATGCATGTAGTAGTAGGTAGCCACCCTCGTTTAGTGCTTGGAATGTCCGATGGATGGTGGTACATGTATATGATGAATGTATGATGAAAAGATTCGAGATGGCGGTACTTGGAGTGTTCGTAGAACAGACAGACGGACAGAAACAAACAAACCGACAGACAGACAGACAGACAGACAGACAGACAGACAGACAGACAGACAGACAGACAGACAGACAGACAGATGGAGGGAGGGAGGGACGCGGACAGTGGATGGACGATTCGGGGTTTACCGATAAAACCCTCCAAAGCTTCGTCCTATTCATCATAATTCACTTCCTGGATATACTGTGACTTTTTGAAATAGGCCTGTATGAACTACAGTAGGTAATCATTCGGGACGCACTTCTCTCGCTTTTAATGTTTCACACGAACGCCACGCCAATAATACTGACGCCTAAATCAACGCTCATTCGGCTTCCACTTGCCGCGCTGGCTTTACGAGAAGAGTGCGGTATATTGGGTTGCAATATTGATTGCTTTCCGACGGCCGTGCTGCCCTGTTTTGCGGCACGTGTCCGTACTATAGTACAAGGTGTGAGGTACGAACACTTTTGTATTTTACACCGTACGTGCTATAGGAGCAAGAGCGGAATGTCCGGTAACGAACACATGTGTGATAGTCACGTGACCCTAACAGGAATATCACGTAAGACATAATTGGTAGCGCGGCACGTCGCTGTCGAATTTGATCCTGGCAGTAATAATGCTAGCAAAATAGCGAAAACCGTAAAGCGGTTTGATGCAAAGCACTGCCCCCCCCCCTGGTCCACAGGGCGACGTGAGCTGACCTCTGAAAGTGGAAAAATAGCTATATTTTAAGCGATGACAGGCAGAGCCTTATCTTTGAAATTTTGGCGGTGATATGACGTCACGCTCGACGTTCCTGTTTAGGCCGCACGGTTCCCCATGCGCGACAGCGACCGGAATGGTGTGCTCTTTAGGGTGGGGAAATAAGCTACCCTGTGCCATACCTTTGTTCCAAGGAAGAGCAGGGGCAACAAGTAAAGTGGCATGAGGATCCCCAGGTGCGACAGGCTGCGGCATTCCTGGCGCTCATCAGCCGTATCGCTGTACGACGGTAGCGTGTACCCTGACGACTCAGCAGGACCCGGCAGACCCGCAGCTGCAGTCATAAGGTGGACACTACGCTTTCGTAAGCGCTTCCCTAAATGCGTCTAACGTAAATTGCCAGAGTATAACATATATTCGAGCGGAATCCCTTACCTTCCTGCCTGCTCGCAGAACCTCTCGTGTCCGCATCAGACATTGGCTGAGCTTAGCGATCCAAGCGGCGTCGAGGGGCCAACAGGCTGAACAACCACGGTGCGCAATAAGCAAGCAGGGCGTCGGAAGAAAATGCAATGGAGGCCCGGATGCGTAGCGCGTATCACGTGCATATGTTCGTCTTCTTTTGAACGTGACGCAGTGGCGTGCGCGCTGTGCTATATATTGTCACCAGTGAAGCACGGGTTCGGGAAGTTATTTTATTGTTTTGTTATATACTCGTACACGTCCATCTGTATCAATGAGAGAAATGCATCTAATTTTCTTTCCACCTTAGAGGCATTTTTCCAACAAAAGCTATTATGAGATCACAACAAAAGTCAAGTGCCGTAGTTTTCCGCCACCGGTGTCCGTAACCGATGTCACTAGAAATAAGAAAAGACATTCAGGATGTGTCTA
The DNA here is from genome assembly GCF_013339725.1 of Rhipicephalus microplus. Lineage (NCBI taxonomy): Eukaryota > Metazoa > Arthropoda > Arachnida > Ixodida > Ixodidae > Rhipicephalus > Rhipicephalus microplus. The sequence goes on along the minus strand of NW_023611939.1, from coordinate 35,647 downwards.
AGGTACTCGGCTGCTGACCCGGATGTCGCGGGATTGAATACCGGCTGTGGCGGCTGCATTTTTAATGGAGGCGAAAATGCTGTAGGCCCGTATGCTCGGGTTCGGGTGCACGTTGAAGAGCCCGAGGTGGTCGAAATTCGCGGAGTACTCCACTACGGCGTTTCTCGCAATTATATAGTGGTTTTGGGACGTTAAACCCCACATATCAATCAATCAAGCAACAGGGCTCGAACCTGGTTTCTCTCCGTGGTAGCCGAATATTAAACCACAGAGCCATGCTGGTGCTTTTTTATTTATTTATAGCCGGTCTTAGGTAATGCACTGGCCATACTTGTCTTCAAAAGCACATACATCTTTGGATAACACACAAAACATGCGATGTTGTCCACCTAAAGTTCCTTCAAGGATGCTAGAGGCTCTATGCTCGGCAGCCATTGGGGTACAGACTCCTCCACTTTCATGTTTTCAAAGAAGGCCGACATACTTTGTTCATAGTAAATACGCGCTGTCTTAGCCTCCGGAAAACTCCAGCCGAGAGTGTACATATAGATGCTATCACAATAAAAAAAACAGGTGTTAAAACAGGTGTTGCCACACACACACGTTACGTAATTATCTGGGCGCCAGGCCACGAGGGCGTCACCGGGAACCAGTTTGCGGATGAGGCGGCTCGAGGCTTCACAGATTACCGAGCTTCCTTGCACACTGCAATAGAGGATCCAACGCCCCTAGACCCTAACTTTGGTGCAATTCTTCAGTATTACAGGGACAATAGAAAAGTGTATCCAACACCGCATAAGAAACTTACAGCAATGGAATCGGTGGCATTACGCAGAATCCAAACAAACGCATACACGAACTTACACAGGCTGCATGTATTCTACCCCACAGCATACAAAGATATATGTCCGTGGTGTGGGGCCACACCAACTCTGTTTCACATCACGTGGTAGTGTACGCATCACAATGAAGAACACCACAACATGAACAACACAGAGGAAAAATGGGAGGCGCTGCTGTCCAGCTCGGCCATTGTTGATCAGCGCTGGCTGGTCCAACAGGTAGAGATGATGGCTAGGGCCAGTGGAGCCCTGGAATAGGGGCCCGACCATTTGGAATGCTCCGCGTTATGCGCAAATAAAGTTTTAGATGCGGAAGCATCTTATACTCGCGCCTTGTAGTGCGCCGTCCGCGCCGTCCGCACCGCTTCTCGAACATTCGACAGCTGACGCGCGCGCATGCGCCGTCGCGCCGTCGCCCACCATCTGTGCCACGCGCGCTTCTCCTTCGAGAACATTCGACAGCTGACAGCGCATGCGCCGTCGCGCCGTCGCCATCTGTGCCGCGCGCGCGCTTCTCCTTCGAGAACATTCGACAGCTGACAGCGCATGCGCCGTCGCGCTGTATATATACTCAAGGTCGGCGCTCGCTCGCTCAGTTGCCGCTCGTCGGTTGGTTTGTACGGCGCGTCGACGTCCAAGGTCGCGGTGAAATGAATTCCAACGAATCCACAAACACAATGATCGACGTCCCTTCGACCAGCGCCGCCCTTTCGCAAATGTGTGTACGTGTTCACTCATTTAACACCCCCTCCTACAACCACGTTAACCAATTTAGCCATCGACCCAAGTAAGTCGCAATTTAACACCCCATTTCACAACCACGTTAACCAATGTAGCCATCGACCCAAGTAAGTCGCACTTTAACACCCCGTTAACCAATTATATGCTCCGCATCCTCCTCAGTGTTCCCCCGAGGGAAGCTGCGGGCAATTTTTTTCTCTCTCTCTCTCTTAGCCTCCGGCTCACAAAAGTAGCCACCCATCTTAGCTCGCCTGATACAGCGGAGGCCGCTCATCATTATCAAAACATGTAAAACTCCATCTTCGCTATTTTTATTGTTTGTAGCAGGACGCCCTAGAAATATACCCCTTGCTGCAGCAGTGCCAACTTCTGGTAAGGTATTTCCCAACCTTAGTTGGCATAGAGCACGTAAAAAAATGGTCACTGGCATCACGAAAAAAAATCTGTTGATGATTTTACCACCTGCCACTTACGTTCATCATACCAACGCTTCTTTCAAAGGCAGGAAAAACTCGCGCTCATGATCGGGAGCAGTCAGTCCGCCTTATTTCAGGCATTGGTCGTGATGCGACGCCACATAGGGTGGGGTTGCTTGCGTCACATGTGCGTCTGAGTGCTTTTCCACGGAGATGCGATAGACGTGTTTCCCTCTCCAATATCATACGTCGGTCAGAACTGATCCTTCGGGCTCCTTTTGTGGGGACTCGAAGCAATGCCGCTGCCGTATCACATCACATTTACCGTCAGCAAATGCAGCAGCGTCGCAGTGACGCTTCCTTATTGGTTGGCCGCATATAGCGCCACAAACGGCTACACGCTATCTCAAAACAAGTATCATTTACAGAGCCAGCGTGACCGCTAACACTAGGCAGTTTTAGAATAGTGCATCGCGAGCCCTTGCGGTGCGGTCGCTGCCACTGCGCATGCGTCGTAACGCCAGTCGGCGTTCGCCTTGGCGGACCGCACACAAAAAATCCGAAATAGCGTGCGGTAATGGCAGCCAGCATGTGGCTCGCAAGCGCTAGTTTCGAGGCTGTGGGCGGTGATGGCGGCCCACATGTGGCACGCAAGCGCTGGTTTCGAGGCTATGGTGTCGCTGCGATCGTGCGTTGCGGATCACAGCAGGGCAAACGCTATTCTAAAGCTCATATGACGCCCGCAGCGCTTGCAAACCGTATTCTAAATCTCCCTACTGTAAACACGAGGAACGTAAGAGGCCGGACCTCATACGTAACTGAACAAAAAAATGGCAGCATATCCACGGGGTGAATGATGGAGAGTGGGCGAAGCATCCGTCCGTCCTTTCGGTCTTGCTTCCGTCCGTCCATGTGTCCGTCTGTGTGACCGTCTATGCGTCCATCCGCCCGTCCGTGCGTGCGTCTGTTCGTGCGTCCATCCCTACGTTCTTCCATGCGTGCATCCGTCCGTACAACCATCCATGCGTCCATCCATGCATCTGTCTGTGTGTCGGTTCGTCCATCTAGTCAACACTCCAAGTACCACCATATCGCAATCTTTTCAGCATATATTCCGCATATAGAAGCACCGCTATCCTGCGGACATTCTGAGGACTAAACGAGAGGCGGCACACGCACACTTTCTTACGGCTTGCGCTTCGTGTCTACTTCCCACCTTTAACCAACTCGAGTTCATGGTATATACTAGTTCACTGTATTCTTGGCATTGCGGCCCAACGCTCGTTAAACCTTTATAAAACCAAGGAGGTTACGCCCGGTGAGTATAACGTAGCAACCCTTTATTTTCAGATAGGGCTCAATGTACATGCCATTGGCTGCTAATCGAGAATGAGAGACAGGCGAATTTGACTTTTAGTTAACGCGCACGCTGCGAGTTCTTTATTGTTCAACAACGCACAGGAGAAATCTCCCACTGGCACCACCTTGCCAGTAAAAGCGTAAGACATGTTACGCACTACTACTTGGGACGAACGGGGGCCGCTTTAAGGAGCTTCGCCCCTAAAAAATATTCATTATGATTTCCGCCATGAGGCACCACACATGAAGGGTTCTCTGCCGCATGACGGCAAAGCTCATGTGAAGGCTAGGTGATCGGCGAGAGGAAGAAAGGGCTAGAGGAGAGAGAGGTGTATAACTGGATCGGGTGTATCAGGCTGGTAATGAAAAAAAAAGTCACAGCTTTGCCACAAAGGCGAAGCAATGAACGCGATATAGTAACACATTGGGTGGTTACGCGCAGAATGACAAGCAGATCGAAACGTGCTCCGCGTTTCTCACGCACAAATGACGTGCGAAACCTACTCATAGGTACAGATGCACGCAAATAATCGTCTCAGTCGTTATTTCGCGGTTTCTGAAAAGCGCGCGCTTTTCGCAAAAAAGAGACTGCAATAGTTGCAGTGACCTTTGTGCACCCGGTAACTACAACAGAATTGTTTCAGGTAAGCCCGAGGCCAGGCAAGGCATACGATCCTCCCCTCCTCCCACCGCGAAATAATGGTGCGCGAGGGAGTGCTGCTCCCCTCCTCTAAACGGAGCAAAGTACGCTTAAGCGCGCGCCGGCGCGTGATGTTGTGCTGCGCGCTCATTGCGCCGAAAACACCGATCTTTCCGAGATGCCCGTCAGCAGCAGTAAGTGGTAGATGTAAATAGCGTGCTGTTTGAACGCTGAAGGACGTGCTCTTCGGTGGCTCAGTGGTTAACGTTTTGCACTCACGATTCATAGGACCGAATTTAGATTACGCGCGCCGGAGTATTTTTCAGGGTTCTTTTTCTTTCTTTCGTTTTCATATATGTAGAAATGTATACATATATATTGAGTGACGCCGGCGGAAAAATCCAGCCGAGAGTGTACATATAGATGCTATCACAATAAAAAAAAACAGGTGTGGCCACACAGACACGTTACGTAATTGTAAATTTGGTGTACATCAGGCTAGCAAAACGGCTGTGAGCGTGCCTAAGCGTTGCATGAAAGGATGTGCAGATGACATTTTATGATTTCTATAATACCACTTGCCATTTATGTTCGTCACACCATTAAGCCACGCAATACCAAATTCGCTGTATATCAAGCTAGTGAAACGGCCGTCAACGCACCATGATCTTGACATGTAAATCTCGTTATACATGAGACACAAGTCTTAATTTTCATATTCACGTCTGTACATTGTGCTGGTCATGCAAAACTGTCTCATCATACCAATTTTTGGACAAATCAAAGAATGCAAAAGGCCGCAGGGGAACCATGGCCATGGCGTGTGCTCCTAACCTGAGCTTTTCCGACTGAGCTAGTTGCGCACTGCACCAGTGCACAACATCTCTTGTGTTCAAGACCAGCACCGTTCACCGAAAGAAATAACGAAGATGGCTGGGAAGAAACATAGATAGACGGTGACGGGTGATGTAACATGAAAACACCAGAAAAAAAAAGAAAAAAAACCGCGCCCAACCTGGAGCTCGAACCCACGACCCTGAGATCAAGAGTCTCATGCTCTCTAGACTGAGCTAGGGGGGCTTTTTTCAATTCTGATTGCTGGTCTCAGACAATGTACACAAACACATGTTACAATATATGCAAATACATTTTTTAACTTACGCACAACAACAAAAATAATGTCATCAGTCCCACTTTGGCTGGTGTCGTCTACTTAAAATTCCTTCAAGGCTGCCAGAGGTTCCAACCTCGTCAGCCATTCTGGCACGCACTCCCGTACTTTCGCCATCGCAATGAAAGCACACATGCTTTGCCTGAAACAAATCCTTGCTGGAATAGCATATTGGTCACAGTGGTATACAGCCGTTCATGCACGCCATATAGAGTGAAGGCCGGTCAACATCACCAGATCAAATGAGATTCCTTCATCATTTTTCACAGCCAGATCCCTGATGCCATGTGCATCAAGTGAGAACTCCTTCTTTAATGTTCTTTGGAAGACGTTCCATAAGTAAACCCCTTCCCAACAGTGTAGAAAAATATGATCTATTGTTTCGGGCTTCTTGAATATCAGGCAGTGTGATCCCCATGGTGTGTAACAGCCCCGCTCCTCTGTGAATGTCTTTACTGATAGCGTTTCTGTGTGTAGCTTAAAAAATTGTTTTCATTCCTGTAGGTACCTGCGTGTCTTTCACTCGCTTCAGTACATTTTTCTCTAGTCTTCCACTGTATATGGCCCTGTACAATGGCACTGAAAAAACAACGTCACATAAATCTCTGCACAGTTCTTTTCTTCTAGCACTATATAGATAATCAAAGGTAAAACGAACAAGAAACGTACGCTATATACTACTTATTTGAGATATACACGCTATGTCCCCGGCATGGAATTATCAGTGGTGATGATGAGATCTGATAGGGCATTGCATAACCTCAGTTGGCATACCGTACGCAGAAAAGTATCACGGACGTCCCGGAAGAACAAGAATCTACTTACGACTTGTCTAACAAACAGGTGTGCTAAACCGAGACTACCGTCTTTACGCATCGGATCAAATTGGTCCGGCTGCACCTGCCCCAGTCCTAGCCCTATAATAAGAGTGCGAACACTCTGTGCAGCCTTTGCACATTGATCCTCGAACAATGCAGCACCTGCATCACATACCACAGCTTCGTGATAACAAACATGTTGCACACAGTGGCTTTAGCAAAAACAGAAAGGTTCATGCCTTTCCACCTGTCTGTCCTTTCATTAATTCTCTTGTTTGATGCGACCAAAATTCATCGCTGCTGTTATAACTTTCAAGGTGAACACCAAAATACCTAGTCGGTGTTTCCATCCAGCACACATTCGTGAAATAGGCCGGTTTCAAAAGCCATCTTCCATGCCACAACCCGAGGGATTTCCCCTGTTTACTCGGCTACCTGAGACGTCCATGCCACAACCCGAGGGATTTCCCCTGTTTACTCGGCTACCTGAGACGTTACGAGAATGCTTGACAACGCTTATCGTTTCCCCACTCTTTTTTTTAATTGAGTGATATGTAGGGTTTAACATCCCAAAACCATCATATGATCAAGAGAGACGCCGTAGTGGAGGGCTCCGCAAATTTCGACCACTGGGGGTTCTTGAACGTGCACCCAAATCTGAGCCTACGGGCCTACAACCTTTCCGCCTCCATCGGAAATGCAGCCGCCGCAGCTGGGATTCGATCCCGTGACCTGCGGGTCAGCAGCCGAGTACCTTAGCCACTAGACCACCGCGGCGGGGCCACACTTTTTTTTTGTTAGTACAACTTGCCGCAATGTCATCTGCATATGCCAGCAGCTTGACTTCTGCTGCCGCCAAACTGAAACCACGTATTTTGCCGTTTTCATTGATTGCCAAACACAACGCTTGAATATTAATGCAAAACAAAAGAGGACTGAGAGAAGCCTTGACGCACAGAACACGTTACGTGAATGGGGGCCCACAAAGACTTATTGACAATTAAACATGTTGTGCAGTTCTGGTACGCCAAGGCCACTCCCTGCCTGATGATGGAACTAACATTAACATGATCTAAGATGACATACGAAATATCATGCGCAACGCAATCAAATGCTTTTTCCAGGTCGAGCTGCAGTGGAGCACAGCAACGCCACGTAACGCTTCGTCATAGCACTCTAGCACGCTTCCCATCCTGTGAATATTAGTGGTAATAGTTCTACCTTTGATCCCACATGTTTGGTGTTCTGCCACTATTTCTTTGATGACACCCTGAAGCCTCACTGCAAGAACTTTCAAAAAAGTTTTGTAATTGACATTGGTCAGCGATATGGGTCTATATGATGTCACTAGTTTGAGCTTTTCAGCATCGTCAGATTTAGGAATGAATGTTGTATGCGCCTTTCCAAAAGAAGGCGGCATAGTTTCCCATTTGTACATCTCATTGAACAGGTCTGTCAACAAAGGGGTCAGTTCGGTCTTAAACATTTTATACCAGGCAGTGGTTAGCCCGTCGGGCCCCAGCGATTTTCCAAGGTTCAAATGTTCAATGGTGTGCTCAACTTCACCTCCGGTAATTTCCCTTCAAACAGCTTCCTCGTGTCGTCATTCAGCCGAGGCATGCGCTGAAAAAAATATGTTCTTTAAACCTATCTACATTCGCTTGTAGCGCTAAAATGAGTGTCTGATAATGATAAAAAAACGCGCGCTCTATGGTTTCATTGTCGCTCGTGAGTGTGCTATTGCAATAAACCATGTAGATGTGATTACGCTGCCCCTGCGCTTTTTCCAGACCTGGCGCTCTTTTTGTGGGCGTCTCCACCGCTACTAGTTTTTTGGCACGAGCACGAACCCATGCACATTTGTAACGCTACTTGTCATATTGTTCAAGTATTTCTTTTATACTGCGCACCTCGTCTTTACAGGGTTGGGCTCTGTGCTTTCGAGGGCTATCAGCTGCTGCAGTGTTTTATTCTGATGTCTTCCTTTTAATTGTGCTTCGAATTTTAGCGAGCTCAATTTGCCCAGCGCTTTCCTTTTTACTTTCTGTTTTAAACATTCCCATGTCTCTGCCACAGTGACTGTTTGTCCGTTAAGCATTTCATTATTGGCTCCGTGCACTTCTTCTACAAATCGCTCATCACTCAGCAATGGCGCGTCCAGTTTCCATAGCTCCAATTCGAAGGTATTTCGTGGTTACTGCATATCTATGCGGCACGTAACCAAGCAATGATTTGAAGAAGACACTGGCACTACCGAGAAGCCATGACACATTGGCATAATGTCTAGCGATAAGTACACGCGGTCTAACCGCGCATGGCTAGTGTCTTGAAATCGCGTGTACATGACTTCTCGGTTCACTTCGACGTATTCCTAGACGCCATCCATGTCATGGTCGCTAATTATTTTAATTAACACATCACTGCTTTGGTCACGAATGCCAGTACTATTGACTCTAACACAAGCATTTAAAACACAATTGAAATCTCCCAACAAAATAATCCCGCTTGTCGCACTTAGTCCACTGAGACAGGTCCGAAAAGAATTGGATACCCAATTTGGCGCGTATATGCATATTACACGGAATTCTACGTGGTAAAATACAAAATCACAATAAGAAACTCTTCCTGACTGGCGTAAAAATACGCTTTACAAAATAAGGTTCTGCAATTTCTTTACTAAAATGGACACACCTTGCGGACGTTTCTATGGCGTCGCTAACGACTGCAAGGTATCTCTCAGTGAAAATGCGCATCATGATCCCGGTCTCCCTTCTCCGTCAACCTTAGTTTCCTGGACGGCTAGGACGTCTTTGTCTTGGTCAGTGACCAACCGTAAGAGCTGACTTTGCGTACGCCTAGCCGTCGACCCTCTGACGTTAAGCGTAGCTATGATAACTGACATAGTCCGTCCTATGGTGACATATATACGCTGAAGGAGTAGGCCCGGAGCATGGTGCTTACCTTTCACGACCAGCCATCGGCTAGCTGCCTCAAGGACCATCCTGCTTTCTGGCGTTCTTTTCGTTTGCCTGGGCCGGAAGTCTCTGCTCCGAATGAATGTTCGGTTTCGGCTTCAAACGCCACCGCCTTCCTTGAGGAGTCTTCGCAAGCTGCTCCTCGGTTTGACCGTCGACGTCTCGCACACGCTTTAGCGTGTGCACAAAAGTCACAATACGAAACGCCCATGTCTTCTACTAAAATACCAAGAGAGTCCTTGACAAAAATAATACACCTCGATGATGCTCCCACCGCATGGCTCACCCACGCATTGTATACCGCAATGAAAATTCTGATACCAAGCTATACCAGTCGCGTCCTCAGTACTAACTTTAGTCTCCTGGACCGCGAGCGAATCAAGGTCTCTTTTTTGCATGAAGCGTATCAATTTTTACAGCTTGCGGCGCGCTTCTACACCACGTACATTCAGCGTACCAATACGTAAAGACGCAGTCATGCTAGCCGTGTTGATGACAAGGATGAAACTACAATACTGCGCTTACCATGTCGCGTATACCGTGCAGTGGGAAAACAGGGGTCTTGCGCGCCTCGATCCTGTCCACGAACCGGCGACGATGATGCTGACCGGGTTTCTAGGGCATATTTTTTACCCTTAGCGCCCGTAACGCGATGCCACAGACGCTCCAGGCGTTTCAGGTTGCATTCCGTGCTTTCCACTCAGGTAAGCTTGCCGCGTCCCGCGGTTGCTTCCGAATACTTTGCGCTGGCTTCTGGTGTACCGATTTCGCCACTCGTACGCATGTCTTCCTCGATCGTTTTTTGAATGTCCCGCTGGCCGCCTGTTTCGGCCAACTCCTCTGCTGCCTTCATTGAGTCCTTGCTGTCTTGCATTGCCGCGTCGGCCGTCTCTTCTCCAGTTGCCTGAACCGTTGCGTCGCGCCCCATGGCGTTGCTGCCAGGGGCGAACTTCTCAGCCTCCTCGGCGTCCATTAGATTCTCCTGGGCGTCGTCTGTTGGCAGCGCGGTCTCCATTACTCTGGCATAACTCCTGACGCAAGCTTGACTTACATGTCCTAACGCTTGGCACCGCACACTGACAAGTTGGAGTTGGGTTGCTCACATTGCCCCGTCTCAAAGTCTTTGACAATCGCCGTTAGGGGCACACAGAAAATAGACGCGTGCTCGCGTCCCTCCCGTATCCCGGCCGCAATCCACCGACAGATGCAGGGCACGAAACGCGCGCGTCGCGTTCCATTTTCATTGAGGCCGTCTCAAGGTCGCTTTTTAAATGCGAAGCATTTCTCAACGAACTTCGGCGACTTTGACCGTATATATCTATCTAGCCACCTACGACGCTTAGCTCTCCTGGCCGTTTCGATTATGGTATCGATACGAAACTTGGTACGGCATGACGTGACTGCTTGAAGAATATGCTTGACTAGTCGCAACATGAAAATCTTGATATGTTTGTCATGAATGTCACGATTTACATTTCGTAGTCCTGCAGCTCATGCGGTGGTTTCGTTCACATGGCATGTTGAAAAACTGGTATGGTATGGCATGATTGCATGGCGAACACAAGCGACAGACCATAACATGAAAATCATGACATGCGTGTCATGTAACAACATGACTACATGCCACGCTGATGATGCACTCGCGGGTGTTTCGCTAGCATCACATATACCGAATTTGGTATTTTGGTTCGTGAATGGATGACGAAGGTGTGATACTGGCGCAAACATGATAAACATGAGATGCATGTCATGTAACAACATGACTATATGCTACGCTCATGATGCGCTCGCAGCCGTTTCGCTAGCCTCACGTGTACCAGACTCGGCATTACGTGACGTGAACGGGCGGCATAGCTAAATGCACATCCAAACATGATAGCCACGACATGCGTGTCACGTAACAACATGACTATATGCAACACAGATGATGCGCTCGCGGCCGTTTCGCTAGCTTCACAGATGCCGAATTTGATATTACGGAGCTTCAATGAATGACGAAGGTATGTGACTGGTGCAGACATGATAATCATGAGATGCGTGTCATAGGAGAACATGACTACATGCCACAGTCAAGGCGTCGTTACATTTCGACGTGACGGGGGGCGCGTGCTCGCCGGCGTTCATTTCGTCACGTCACGCCGGCGTTGCTACGCTAGGCGCCGGTCCTCACAGGCACGCGCCGCACTGTGTTGCTTTGACGCATGCGCGTTTCAGCGCGACTGGCGTCCCTCTGTCATGAAAAGAGGGAAACGCAGTGTTGTCTGGGTAATGCATCGGCGCGAAATGCTGCATGTAGCATTTCGAGCCGGTTGCCGTCGGGCCGCGCCGACAGCACCGGTCGCGCCTGGTGTCAGACTATAGAGTGCTCGCGTTTTCCTAACGTAATATCGCTGTGCCCATCATGCACGTGCGTCAATGCTACATCGGAGTATATTGGGTCCTTCATGATGCACTTGCAGCCGTTTTGCTGGCTCCACATACACAAAATGTCGTGTTACGTGACACCAATGAATGACGAAAGTATATGACTGGTGCAAACATGATAATCCTGACACGCGTGTCATGTAAGAACATGAAAACATACCACGCTCATAGCGTGCTCGCGGCCGTTTCGCTAGTTCCACATATACTAAATTTGGTATCACGTGAAGTGAATAGATGACGAAGGTAAACGAAACATCCAAGCATGATAATTATGACACAGAAGTGATGTGGGCATTATTTACCTCCACCTCGTAGCGTTGTGCTGATTTTAAGGTGACATACCAACCTTCCTCATTCGTGCTTCGCAAATCATCGATTCCCACTGTACGTGGGATCAACCAATTTTTTTTTATCCGCAAGGCTATGTATTCTGGTGCTGCAGTCACACTGCAAAACTCGACTGAACGGTGCCTATACACCACTGCGGAGAGTCGGGCAGTCTCGTCGTATATGTCCTTGCATGTGACACCTTAGGCAAAGTGGTGCCCGACCCGGGGCCACAAGGAGGACAGTGCTCCCTCCAAATTTAGAAAGGTGTGACAAGTCTTCTAGTACCAGGCCTTCCTTAAGTTTCAGTCGCACCACCCTCGTCGTCGATGTCGCGTGTTCAAGGCCCGCTACGGTCCAGTTGTTCGAGAACTCCACTACTTCGCCAAAGTCACTCAACGCTTGTCCAATGCTCTCATTCGAGGCTGCAAAGTCAACCCAGTGGATTTTCACGGTGACGTCCTGTTAGATAGGGTCGATGAAAGCACACAAGCCTACCTTGACCTGGAGTCCACCCGTTTTTAGTAAGGCATCTCTGTCAGCTTTGCTTCGCATCTTCACCAGCCAGATGTGACTCATCTGGAAGGCTGCAATGCCAGTGATCGCCTTGATGAAAGAGAGAAAGAAACAACTTTATTCAAAACGGCAAGTTTCCGAGGAATTATATCCTCTCCCTAGATGACAGCTAAGAGTCCTTTGGCCATGGCGGCATCTTCGGCTTGCCTGATAACTTGTAGCTGGTCGTGGATGTTTGAGCTAAGCAGCGCGGTCTCCCACTGCTGTGCGTTGAAATATTTGGTGTTTGGCCCTTTAACGAGGTTAGGACAAGCCCAGATAATGTATTTGAGGTCCTCCCGCTGATTGCAGAGTTTACTTTTGTCGGAGTAGAGATCTGGATAGCAATGACTGTAAGCAATTAGGTTTAGGAAGGTGCTTGTTTGTAATAGGCGTCATGCTGTCACCTGCTGTTTATTTTATAAGGAATGTGGTGGAGGGTAATGCTGCCTCCTTAATCACTAGTGTTTAGTAATTTCATTGTATGAGACCATGCGCTCTCTCTCTAGACGTGGGCTTCGCGTCATTCCGGCACATGCTCGGCTCACTCGAGCTAGGGTGTGCGCGGTTTCGTTGCCTGGAAGGGAAGACGGAGCGGGCGTCCATATAACATACACGTCGCGCTTTCCATGAAAGTTGGTCAAAATTTTTTTCTCCTTTTTCGAGAACTTACCTTGAGCGAAATTAAGAATTGTGGTTTTAGAGTCGCTTATTATAACGCTGGCTGTTGTAGGCTCAAGCGGCAACGCTATTGCAGCTTCCTCGGAGGCTTCAGACCTTCCTGATTTAATGGAACTAATGGCGAGCAGGTGGTCCCCTTGATTTGAAGCGATTAACGTCATGTGTCGACCGTCCGGATACGCGGCCGCATCCAGATAGACCACATCCAAATCGTTTTGAAACTTCTTGTGTAGTGCTTTCGCCCTAGCGTTCTTCCGCTCCTGGTGATACTCGGGGTGCATGCTTCTGGGTAACGGCGGTATCATGATGCGCTCTCTGGTTTCTTTTGGGATATCGAATTGATCTCCGCTTTGGCCAGCGTACGTGATACCCAGTTTGGGCATTATGGTTCTTCCTATGTCGCTTTTTGATAGTCGTTCATATACTGCATTCATATGAGCCTCAATAAGTTCGTCTTGCTTGTTATGCATATACCTAGTGCTTCAAACTTTTCGTTAGATGTGGTGATTGGTAAGCCGAGTGCTAGCTTATATGCTTTTTTGAAGATGCATCCTATCGTTAGTTTTTCCGCTGCTTGCAACTTTAGGTATGGGGTCACATACACTATGCGGCTGATGACGAAGGCTTGTATGAGCTGCACCAAGTTGTGTTCTTTTATTCCGTAATTCTTCTTGGCAATTCTTTGGATCAGTCTGATGGTCTGCTGGGTGTTGCTATTCAGTACCTTTATTTCTTCCCCGTTATGTCCGTTCTCACATATGCGGAGGCCCACTATTTTTATTAGTTGGACCTGAAGGATCGGGTAATCCCCTGTTAAGATTGTTATGTTTGGCCGTTCTTGACTGCACTTGCATCCTCTGCTTGTAGGTCTATAGAGTAGTAGCTCTGATTTTTGGGGAGAGCATTTTAGGCGTTTGGTTTTCACGTATCGCTACACCGTATTTACTGCTTGCTGTGAAATTTCGTCGATGTGAGCTTCACTCCCGCCCGAAACCCAGAGGGTGACGTCATCTGCATACGGACTGCGCTGAAGTCCTTCGATGCGTTCCAGCTCTGAGGGCATACCAAGCATCGCAACATTGAACAGGAAGGGGGAAAGCACCAAACCTTAGAGTGTTCTCTTGTTGCCAAGTTCTATTTCCTTGGATTGCGCTTCGGCGGCCACGATTATTGCTTTACGGTTAGTGAGAAATCTTTCACATAATTGTACACTCGTCGGCCGACGTGCAGCTGTTTTAAGTTGCACACTATAACCTCGTGGGAGACGTTATCAAATGCGTAGTGCAGGTCTAGGCCCAAAATGACTTTTGTATCTAGGGTGTGTGTTTCAGCGTCTATGATTTAATGTTTTAGCTGCAACATGACGTCTTGCGTCGAAAGTCGTGGTCGAAAGCGCAGGATCGTGTGCGGGTGTAGCTCGTTGTCGTCCATATATCTGACGAGACGCGTTAAAAATACTTTTTCCAAGAGCTTTCTGATGCACGACGTCAGTGAGGTAGGCCTGAGGTTCCCTATGTGTGGTCTTTTACCGGCTTTGTGTAAATACAATTTTGACAGTTATGCATTGCGGGAGTATGACTCCTTTCTCCCAACATTCGTTCATGTTCTTTGTGTCAGCAGTGACGAACTCGTCATCCAAGTTGCGAAGTGTTTTATTCGTTTCACCGCCGGGGCCCGGGGCGGACCGGTGATTGAGTCGTCCAAGTTCGTATCGAACTTCTGCTTCAGTTATAGATGCGTCGAGGCCTATGTTATTCTTCCCCTGGTACTCCGGTAGTCGGGTCTTTGTTGTATCGCCTACATAAGTTTGGCGTAGCTCGCACAGGAGCTCTGCCGCTTGTTGTGACTGGCGCCCAAGCTGACGAGGGAGCGGCGCTCTTTGGATCTTCAAACAAGTAGCCGACCGGCTGGCTGCCTATGACCGTCAGGCATTGTCCCTCCTTGCCGGAGGGTGAGACGTCGTGTCGCCACGACGCCGTAAGCCGTTCGAGAGAGGACAATAAATACAGCATCTTCCTTGAAAGAGACTGTGGCGGCCATCACAAATCGGCCCGCTAATTAGGCGGGCGGTTCGGTGGACCCTTTGGAGTAGGCTGTCATGAGCTTGAGAACCCTCGACCAGCGGCACACACACGACGAGGAAAAGCCCCGCTAGCGCCACCTTGGACTGCAGAGTCACGCCTCAATATTGGACGTTCACGTTGGCCGTGCATGCTCGTCCCTCTCGCCAGTTGTGTGTGATCTGTGATTAGACAGTACAATCTGCACGTGTTCCCTGATCTAGAGATCTGGGGAGCACATACCCTTTATAATGAGCCACCCGGCACATTCGAAACAGCGCCACGTAGAGGAACGCTAAATTCGAGAGCTCGCCATGTAAGAAAGAGCTCGTCATGCACGAGAGCTCACCTTGTATATATTGTAAATAAAGATTCTTCAAGTCTCTTTTCCTCCTGCCTCAACAACTTCATCTCGGACCTCCGGTGCCTGCAAACCCCGGTCGTAACACTATGTGCCTGCGTAGCTGTGCAGCATGCGCTGCAGATTTTGGCGTTGTGTTGTTTTTGTGCCCTCTAGATTAAGGGGGCCTCGAAGCATGCTCCAAGTTTTGGAGATTCTGAATTGTCGGTTCATTAAAATGCACGTGCCTTCGCATTGCTGTTGGCACAAACTGTTTGCGCGATTCTATATGTCTCTGTCGAGGGGGACGAATCTCTTTTTGAGGCGCCGGTTGTGTTTTTGACCTTTCCAACGCTCTTGCAAGCTCCGTTTTGCCTCCCACATTTGGAGGAGCTTGCTGTCCATTACATTCATGCCAGCGTCTTCGGGAACGTTTTGGAGGCTTTCTGCACGCTACGCTGAAGTGTGTCTGTCCACTGCGGTATATATTCGATGCTCTCTGTCGCATCATCCTCCCTTAGCTTACGAAAGTTGTCCCACTCGGTGAACACTATTTTTCTGCCTTTATTTTTTTTGCGGGCCCGCTTGGAGCCCTGTGCATACGATGTAGTGTTCGCTGCCTAGATCTACGTTCGTGTTGGTCCAACACGGGTCGAATATGTTCTTTACAAACGTCAGGTCTGGCATAGTGTCTCTGCTGACGCTATTTCCCATTCTGGTTGGATCTTGTGGGTTGGTCACTAGCGCGAGCCCCTCGTGTTGTGTGTTATTCCACAGGTTGCGGCCTTTAGTGTTCTCAATGGTGTAACCCCAGGCGGCGTGTGGTGCATTAAAGTTCCCACGACGATCAGTGCCTGTCTACCAACGACGTTTAGCACTTTGCGAAAAAGTGAGCCAAACTTCACCTTTTGTCGTGGTGGGCTGTATACGTTCAGCACAAACAAGCTTCCCTCCTTTTTTCGAGAAGGGATAATTTCTAGTTGGACGTGGTCTATGTTTCGTACGCCAGTGTCGTGTTCGACAGCCGTGATATTTCGGTGTATCAGTGTGGTCACTGCCGCTTTATCACCTATAGTGCTGTATGACTTGTATCCGGATTATTTAGCGGTCCCTCCCCCTTTCAGATCACACATTTCTTGCATCATCCCAATGTGAAGCCTGTTTGTTGGAGTCCTTGAGCGCTCCTGCCATGCATTAGCAATTCACAGGTTCTCCTCTGGTTTTTCTGTTTGATGCAACACTTTGAGCTTGGCACATCGCAGCAGTGACTGACGTGGGATTTATCTGGCTGCACTTCACTCATGCTGCCCCCACCAGTCTTCACTATGAGGGAAGAAGCAATGTGTGTATTTATTTGCATTTTCAGTCAACTCCAACCATGTGTGTAGGTTGCAGTCACGTAGATAGCTGCCTGGGTAAAATTTTCAGGCTAGCAGTGAGTAACAGGGCATGAGCTCTGGCTCCCACTTGTGTCGTTCACCTGTGACAAGGCCCATGATGATTGCAAGTGATGTGCTTAGTACATAAGGCTAAGCTTTTGGGCCGGGTACATTCAGTGAACTTGTAGTGTTGCTTTGACAGTAAGCTCTACGTATCGGTATGACAGCAACAGCTGCCATTTACTTACGCTCACTGGCGCTGCTCTCTGTCAACTGTGCCGCCTTTCAAAAGCTTGAATATGAAACTAATTGCACCTTCACTAACTTTGATTATTGATAACAGTTTGCTTGGTTTTATCGGCTTGCTTGAAACATGAAGCTGATAGGCACTCTAATAGCAGCAAACAGGAATTACATTGAAATTACATTGAACAAAAGGACACCGGAGCCATAGATTTGGTGGTCACTTAATGACCCAGTCATCGTTTTTTTTTCTTTGAAAACTTGTCATTGGCTGCTGGAAAGCCAAAATTACGCAGGAGTTGTTTACATAAAGTCCTCAGCTTGCCTTGAATTTTGATCAGCTCACGGTGTATGCGTTGTCTATCTGCTAACACTCAGTGACAAGCCTGGTCTTGGTGGCACCAGCTTGTGAAGAGTGGATGTGTGGTGCGGGTTGACTGTATGTGTATTTGTTAAGTAACGTTTAACGTGCTTGTTTTTGATATTCATCCAAAAGTCGTGTTCATTCTTTTGTTTGTTTTGTCCTACAGTAAGGCTTGCATAATGAGGTGTGGCGGGGAAGCATGTCAATTTTTCTCATAATATTTTTAAAGTAATACTGTTTTTAATTTACACATTCATAGCTCTGTCAGACATTCTTTCTGAGTGCTGGTGGTTGTGCTGACTCAAGATAGCCAGCTTCTATTATGGACAGGATGAACATGCAGAATGTGTGTTGCAAGCTGCGGGTAAAGGATATTTCTGTGAGGAAGGAGAGCAGGAAGAAATCGCGTACAGCCATCAGCACTGGGGCTACTTTCTGGGCAGTCATCTCAGTTATTCATTCGTTGTGCCCCTTTTGTGACTGCATTTCATAACCTTCATGCTCCCTGGTAAAGAACTACTCGGGGCATCTCCTTTGTTCAGTCATTGTCGTAGTTGTCAGAAAGCTGCGCTTTTTTCTTTTCCAAATATTTGCTTTTCGCATTTGAATGGTGGTACCAAAGTCGCACAATCCTCCCAGCTTATTCAGTGTGTTATTTTGTCAAGAGGCAGGTTTTTGTCGATCAAAAGTTTGGGTAGATTTCAAGGGACATTGCCGGCTTGGAACTTACTTCTTTGAGGGCTCAATCTCAAATTATTAATTTGGTTCACAGTAGCTTACATAACAATACAGGACTGCATGCGTTGAGGCGGCAGAACTTTTTTTATGTCTTCAGTGATCTTGATCAATATGCATAGGATTATGCAGTTTTTTCTGCTGATTTCAAATATTTATTATGTTTGCCAGTATTGTTCCTGAGATAACTTGAGTTCACCCACTATTGTTTAAGGCTGCCATAGAAAAAATTGCTTAATTAAAAGTGATATTTAGGATTTGCCAACAAAGACTAATGACTATAGATTGAAAGTATGCAAATTCTTTTTGTTTTTTGCCTTTTCTTGGCTATTTTATAGCAATATGAACTATCCATTTTCAAAAGCAGTTGAAAGTGTTACAATTTTGATGAGTAATTGATTAAAAAAGATTGTGCTCTAAATTCTGCTCCCATACTTGCATTCTACACACATACAAGTTTTCATTGCAAAAATTGTACTTGCCCTAGCTGCAGAGATATTGAGGCCTCAAAATTGAACAGTCGTGAATTTACTTTTTTGAGAAAAATGAAAAAAAAATGGAAACACAAAGCCTCTTCAAAAATCAACAATCATGGCGTGCATGTTTTGCAATCATCATAAAGGTGCTCATAAATTCGTAGCAGAGCGTCTAATACAGGTGCCGGCGAAAGATAAAGAAGCCTCTAAGTCGGTTTCCTATTTTTTTGCAAGTTCTGCATGTTAACAGCATCAAGAATCTGTACAGTTAGAATGACATTACAAAGAAAATACCCATTTACTGGTATGAAAAAATGTGCAGATAGAAAAATACTTGCAGCAACCAAATATGTCAACAATAAAGAATGAATTCATTGGTCACTTTTCTGTCTTAAAGACCAGTCTGCCCCTTAACTGGCTTGGGCTAGCTTACGGCCCGCTGTTTACCACGCAGCCCTTTCTGAAAGCTGGGACTCCGAACAAAAATATTCCTGCCGGCAGACTGTAAATACATGAATTTGCTTCCTCACTGCCTTCAAAAGATTGGCTTTTGAAAATGCTCATTTAGAGCCTTGTCTGATTATACTAAATATCATTCTTTTCAGACACACCATGTCTATGCCAAACCCCCTCCTCCCTTATTTTTCACCCTTTCATTGAGAGTCAGGAATAGTATGCGTGTGGACGTGGGCGTTTGTGTCGCTGGCTAGTGCATTGTTGCGAAAAAGCTGCGAGTGTTTGCACACTGCTGCTTTTTGTGCAGAGCTCAAGTCTTGAAAGCCTCGGCAGTGGGTTACGAATGCTCTTTGGTCGTCTGATTCCAAGCCTGACTGTGTGGGTTTCGTGAACTGACAGTGGCAGCCTGCCCTAACTAAGTAATGCAAAGAGTCTGCTTTTCGGACCGATCGTACAGGAGCAAGACACGTGTAGTTTGAGGCCTCTATGTCTGTGACTGCTTTGGCGTACAAGTGAGGGAAGATTTTCTATACATGGAGTGTGTAAGCAAGCTCTTGCTTTTTGTTGTATGGTTTTGGTCGGTGGTTTTTCTACGCTGTGCTGTTCTGTGAGCTCACGTGTGCCAATTGCGACTGCAAAATGCAGTGGCGTGTAGTCAGACTGGCTCGGATGGATCTCGTGGCGCGTTTTGCCACAAACCCTTTGTGTAATGCCTTTCTTGGTTGCATGTGGTGCCTGTGACCACCATTGACTCTGTCTGCTGACCCAAGAAAACTATTCCCTTTCACTTTGTAAACTCTTCATTGATTTTCTAGTGGTTTACCGTCGTAAGCTCAGTGACCTCACACTTTGGGAAATGTAGTGTACTGTCTCAATGAATGTGTCTAGACTAGGCTGAAAAAAAAAGCGAACGAGGGCACTAGATTTTGTTCTTGCAAAAAGTACTCCTGTATTAAAAGCGGTTACCCAACAGAATCTTAGCGCTTTGCATATGCATTAAGGGAAACACAGTGAGCATTAGGGGTATGTTCATGATTGCCGTTTCTTTACCTGGACATGAAGTTGTGAAATTCGGGGAGTACTTAGGAGAATGGGGATTTCTGTGCTGAGCCTAGCTCCCTTGACATCAACGTTTTGACCTTCTTGGAAGCTGTACACCTTAGAAATGTTTACAACGCATGAGCGCATGTGTGGAGCCCATTTGCTTGCTGTGACAACTATTTTTGCACGTGCGCTCAAACGGTGCAGTCAGTAATTGTCTTAGCTCTTCTTGCATCCTCCCGTCCGAGTGCATCGCTTAGTGGCTTTTTCGACCTGCTCTCATTCCTGTTCCTACAGCCATGAGTTTCTTTATTTTAGTGGTCGTAAACGTTCCCATTGTTTTGGTCTTTCATCATTTTGTTTTCTTTTCAGTCATGATAATGGCAAATGTAAATTCACAATAAAGTTTCCATCAAAGTACGGTGTGTTTCCTGCTTTGGCTGTTTTGAGCCACTGGATTTGTTGCTTGAAGGCATCACAGCATCAGTTCTGGAAGCTAATTAATAGCCAGTGTACGCAAGACTATACTGGTGCGGGCCATCACATTTTAGCCCTTCATAACATGCCCTACCATTGACGCACACTGCCATACCCATCTTCCTATCGCGATGAGGTACTGACACAAACTTTAAAAAGACTGGCGTTGAGAACCGTGGTGTCTTGGTGCTTGGTAAGTTGTAATGTGTTGTATATGTTTTTTTAAATACCACTCCCACTAGACACTGTTTTGGTATCGAGGGAGCCGCTGCACTTCAACTGATTAGCACAAGTCTGATCAACGCCTAGGAGACATTGTTCTGATGTCGCGAGATGGCTGTAACTCACGACATACTGGAAGTTGCTCTGTCAATTGCTGTCAGTCTAACGTGGTCCCCGTGAACATTGCTGAGTGGCTTTGACAGGTGATTTGTGAGAGCTGGGCTGCCAGGACGCAAGAGTTTGCAAGCCCAGTGAAATCTGTTGACTACTCGTGATGTCCATTTAGTTTGGCCAGCTAGTGCTAGGCTGGGAAAACTTTGAAATCAAAGTAAAATGTTTAATATGCATAGTTTGGCTCCAGTGCGTAGAGAGCATTGATTGTGAATACCATAGAAACGAGAAATCACTCCTTCTAGGGTGCCTTGGATGACCTCCATTATGGCTGTCCCTTTGATGGATACTGTCGTCGTTGCCAAAGCCCCCAGATTTTCCATTCTCCTCAAGTACCAGTGACTACAGTCTACCCACAACCGTTTAAGTGCCACTTACGAATCTTGGTCCTAATGCTCGTTTTTGACAGTACTGTTCTTCAAAACTTTTTCTCGGCACTTGGTGAAACGGGTGGGATCAGCAGGGGAAGAATTCTCAGGTGCTTCATGTTACCGCATTTTGCGCTGAAATATTCTTGGCTAATGTGCTTAGACGTACGTGGCTTTGTATATCTTGCAAGTTGGAAAACAAATGGCTGTGCTTGAGAGAGGGCTGGGAGTGGAGGCAGTTGTCAGTATTTAGGTAAATAGGAAAAATCGAGGGATTTTAGTCTCGGCTAGCCACACGAGAAGTGCTGTACATAACTTGTTGGTTAAATCTTTCAAGCTATCCTTTCAATTGCAATTAAAACCCTCTCTCTCTTTCTACACGAGATATTAGACATTTACAGTTAACCATTAGCGTGATAATGGAGTTTAAGAGAATGGCGTTACCGTGCAGCAAACGTTCGTTGCGGACATCGTCTTGTAGTTTAGTGGTATAACGCTTACGTGCCTTAGATCAGAGTTATTCAATCATGATTGTTAACTCCAGGTGGTACTTGGAGTGTTCACTAGATGAATGGATGGGCAGACAAACAGACGCGGCCAGCAGACGGACAATTCATGATTTACCGATAAAACCCTTCGAAGCTTCGCCCCACTCATCATCCTCTCCGTGGACATGCTGTGATTTTTTTTCTCTTAACGAAATCCTTGAATTTCTGCAGAGTCTTCTTACGCTTTGTTCTGACGGGCACGTCAAATCTCGACAGATTTGTTTGATACTTGCGTGCCCTCTGCAGCAGATGTTCCAGGGCCCGCATTTTCATCCGCTCCTGGTGTGTCGGGTTGCGGTGCACTAGATGACTGATTAGATGCAGGTGATCAGTTCATAACAGCAAAGGTGCCTGATTTCATTTTCTTGACTGCACCAGGGTGAACAGCGGCCGACTTGGATGCGTTCCACACGCCCAATTTCCAAGAGGTACGAGGCCGGTCCACGTTTTCCAATGATCTTGTGTGCAGAGTACTGTGGAGACAGGTTGCCGTGAACTGCAGGTGTCTTAATGCGCACGTAATCACGAACGACAAAATTGGGTTCCTTGGCTCCATGCGAATGCCTTTCTTAGTCGGCTGTGTCAGGCATCCGGTAATGTCCGCGCGAATGTGTTATCTCTCCGTGCTCGCTTCTTCTCCCATAGCAACAGCTTTGGGCGCGCGCGCTTATCCTCGCCCCTAGCAACCGGAGCATGCAGTGTGAGAGAGGGTGGGTGCAGTGCTTCGCTGCTCCTCGCCGTTCGCTCTCCTCCCTGCGCCCCACTTTCCCTTCTGATCGCGCGCCACTCGACCGTTCGCTGGCTGGGCGCCTCTCAGGAACATCTGGAAATGTATGCTCGAGACGCCGCTGTGAAACACAAATTCCGAGCCGAGAACGCTGATTGTTTTGTTCACTTCGTACTACTATTTAACCGTGCACGCTAGCTACTAGAGCTGGAAACGCATACCGTGTTTCTCGCGACTGAAAAACTCCACGTGCGGTGAACCGCGCTATACATAGTGTGCACGTGCGTCACGCAGCGCCCTTTCGTCACTTCCGAAATGCGCCACCGACATGCCCGTGTACCTAGACTACCGTCGCCTACCACTGCCGTGTTGTCTCCTCGTGCTTGTGCCCGTTTAGTTTAAGCCTCACGATGCAAGTTTGAAGGCTGCTAGAGAGGCAACTTGATTTAGTAGTCACCAAAGCGGGAGCAGAGCTTCGGAGAAGTTTCTTCTCCGAACGTTCTTACCTAAAATTGAGAACGCACATTGCGATTTCCCGAAAAGCACCGCCGTGTTTGGCTGGCGCAGATTAACAACAACAAAATGAAAACTACTTGAAGAAAATCGGAGATATTTGGGGCTTGAGGTGTAACTTCATTCCGGGTAAGTGCCATAGCCAAGCACTTGCCTGCAAACAGAGATAGCTTACCGAAATACTGCACATACAAACTTGTCCGCGACCACTGCATGCACAAGCAGCGTGCCATGGAGGCGGTTAAAATTGTGATGGTGATCATGGAAATTCGGGTATTGTATTGAAGCAAACCGTGAAAAAGGATGCAAAACAATATTAGTTCACTTCGAAGTATAGCCGATTGGTTCGAGTTGGGGGCCAGGATTTTTAAAAATTGGTCATTTTATTCCCTAACATGGTCTCCATCGTTTTCAGGAACTCCACTGTACATTAGCGTACAAAAAAGTAAAATACAAGGTGAAAAAGGTGTCAAAACATACGCGACAAAAAAAGTGATGACCGGCAATACCGCGGCACGCACCACGCGAAGTCTCTATCTGCCCCGCATAATATTTTCGTCGGCTGCTTCCACATATTTCAATCGAAGAGGCACAACATCAACATTGTTTAAAACACATGGGGGGGGGGCGTCTACTTTGGTGGCCTGGGCCGCAGCAATGTATTAATATCTCTCGTAAACTTGCCTAGCTCTTCACGACGCGTTTTCGATGATGGGAGCTGCTGCGCTTCGCTCATCCGCTCTTAAAATTGCGGCTCGAGAGACTTTGGCCTTTCACTTGTTCTCTGGCCACGCAATTTGTAGTGTTTGTAGTGAAAGCGAGATAATGGGCCCTCGTAGGTCGTGGCAGGCAGCCGGTGCACGCGGTGGCTGGTATACGTGTCGCACATGTTGATTTTCTGGTCTTGTATCGAGTGAACAAACGAGGTCTTCCTGGTCCGATGAGCTCGTTATGATACGACAACAAAAACCACAATGCTATCCTTTCAACATCGTACACAACAGATGACGAGCCCCCAACAAACCGCGCTGCAGCACGCGAACTGCCGTAGGTACCCAGGGAGGTACCCGGGCATGGCGGGAGAAGGCGACAATGGCGGAAGTGACATCACATGAACACTATGTATTGACTTAACGGTGTTAAGGTGCCTCGATATCGAGGCACTCTACATGGTGTAAGCGAAAAATTTTAACGTTGGGTTCTCATGTGCGAAACGCTGTTATGGACGCTACTCAATGCACCCGCATTTCATCGCGATTACCTTAGGGGAGGTGGGGGCATTTTTTTCATCGGTGTGTTTCTTAGACATCATTTGCTTGTTTTTTTACGCGTTCTCGCAACTACTCTCGAATTGCCTGTGCTCTCGAGCTCAAGCACATCCGCTCCCGTCCTCGTAAACTCCGTCTCCGATGAAATTTTCTACTGCTGCTGCCGCATCGATGGAGGCGAAAACGCTGTAGGCCCGTGTGCTCTCGTAATCATATGGTGGTTTTGGAACGTTAAACCCCAGATATCAACCAATACTAGTACTATATACTAGTACTACTATTTTCATTAGCCCGAGGTCGCGAACTCTCACAAGCATACCCATGCTTTCATGCATACATACATAAACACATACACACGTATATACTTGACATACGCTCATACACATGTACAGATAGATTCACAATCCTCCTTTTTTACGATACTGCGGTGCATGAGCCCTTCTCTGGCAACAAGGTCGCGGTAAAACTCCTGGTCTTGGAGGCCTTCGTTCTCCTGGCCTCTACCAAGCCCGTACCAAAACGCCAGAGGGCAGCACAGGAAAACGGAAAATGCGGATTGTCTACAGCAGCGGAGCGCGTGGTTGTCGACGCTCTTGTTAGCCGCGGCTTCTACCTCACGTTAGCCACAAGCTTCCGTTCATGCTTAAATTATAGCACAAGGGCCTCGCACGCAGTATGACCACGTGTGGTGTAATTGCGGCGTCGGTCTTGACATATGTCTGCAGGAAATGGCAGCTGCAGTATCCGGATGGGTGCCCTAGACAAGTGTGATTTTATCTCTACATGTGCTTATGCATATATACAGTTACAAAAATTGTATATATGAACTTATATTTTCAGCACGGTACTAAAACAGCACGATGCGAGCAATATTGCAAATTTTTTTCAGCGAGTTATCACCATAAGTTTATTGAGGTTTCATGCTATCCGCATGCTGCTTGTGTACACGGGCTCTTCATGTCGAGCACACGCTCATATCACAACCTTCTTCTGTACTCCTTGGCACGTGGCGCTGACATTGCCGCGCAAATAGGCGCGCATCCTGCGTGTCCTCTCATGACCCCGCACATGTGACGCACTGGGACGCTTGCACTGGGAGCGCCAGTCGTCGCACTCCACGTCGAACAGAGCGACGGCCAGGTTCAGCCGCCGGTACTCGTACGACAGTGAACACATCTGCGAGGCCCGTTCCAAGCACCGAATACGAGTGTTTACAGCAGAGCGCAGGCATTGTGGGTTCTACGTGCGGATGTTGTGATATAGCACCTGAGAGCGCTTTTTAATTTTTCTTCATAATTTAATGGCGTGCGCGCATTCGCCTAAGTGGATAGGTAGCGAAACGCCACTTGATCTCGGATGGTTTTGTCTAGCGATACTGGTTGTCTCAGCGGCTACCGAAAGTCTGCCAACAACGCAACGCTGCGCCAAAAAGTCCGTCCTGCCTCAAAATTTTCTTACTTGCGTAAACTCGAGCAAGAAATGGATACCACCAGCGGCTTGCGTCATTAGTCTTTCCAAGCGCGCAGGCCTTAACAATAAACCACGGTGTGAAACATATTTTCATTAGGTCGGGGCATCGCGAGACGCGATCGATCTAATAATGTAACAACGCCGCGCGCTAGTCGGTCCGCTGATCGCAGCGTATACCTATACGCGGGACTACGCAACATAAAGCCAAGGTCGGCACTCTCTAGTAGACTTTTTCTGAAATAAATGTTTTCTACCACCACCACCAACATCAAGCCAAAAATGTGTTGCCGGCTTTGCGGAAAACAAGCTTCCTAGTCAGCAAACGCGACTGTGGCATTTTATACTTGGTGCAGAAGACTGAGGCGCGAAAAACATATCCTGAAGCAGGAAGAGCAGAAGAGAAGAACAGCGCCTTCTGCTCTTCCTGCTTCACGATATATTTTTTTCGCCTCGGTCTTCTGCACCAAGTATGCACCAACTAGCCCAAAAACAAGTCCTTGTGGCATGTTAGCATAGAGCTGGAAGCGCAGGTTGCGTTTTCGCGCGCGAACTGAGTCGCATGCTGCCAATGCCGGCGTTGCTATGGTGAACACCTTGGTGCCATTGCAACGGTACATAAAACAATTTGCTGCCGGAGTAGCGTCAGTTGCGTCGTCCCAGTGATGGAACGCGTCTTGCAAGAGAGCCCAGAAAAGTTGCCCTAAACGTAAACCTACCGTGAAAATATATAAAAATAAGGGGGGTGGGCGTGGCGGTGTTTAAAAATTTCATGGCCTTGTTCTAATCCGTGCACATTCTGCACGGGTTAGAATTCGACACTGCAGAACGCTGCGTAAGCTACCTTCGCCGCAGTACACTTGTGCCATGCGAAAAAGCGTATTATGATTTGGAAGGAGCTTTCAGCACTAGTCGCGGGACACGGCACACTTTATGTTGTTACTCACGCGCATATAGGCGTGCGCACGAGGGGGGCATGGGGGGTGGGCGTCCGCTTTAGTGACCTAAGAAAGGAGGCACAAAATATGCCCCATGAATTGACTAAATAAGGATGGGGGGCGCAAAGTCTGTCCCATAAATTGACGTATCAGGGAGGGGGGGCGCTGTGATGAACCTTCGTCCCCCCTGAAGGGGAATCCTGCACACGCCTATGCTCGTGCGTGTGTACGCTGCATAATTGTGAGTACCAGTAAGATTGGTGACGTCCGAAAAAAATACTGGCAATCATTTGGAGCAATGTAGGACATTTGTGCCGTCCTTCTGCACCAGTTTGTTTCCTACCCTTACTCCTCAGTTTCACGAATCCCCTGTATTTTAAGGTCGCCAGCTTGGCAGATCCACGTTTGAATTCCCCGAGTCTGTCAAATGATTTGACAGACGTGGCAAATGCTCGTGTGAACTTTATCATTGTTCGCGAAGTAGGGTGGTTCAAAGTACTATTTCTACTGAATTAACAACACTCACGTTTACTCTGAGCGCTTTAGGGATGTTGAATTGCTTATACATACTTTTCGAAATGTAAGCCTTCCTTTTATATTGCTCCAAGCTTGGTCTTTCGTGATAAAAAAGGATGTTTTTTTTTTCTCCTGTAACCAGTTCCAACTTTCCATTTCAGTGCTCCGAAATATATATTTTGCTGCTCAAAAAATTGCTCAAAATTTTATTTCGGCTGTTTCACTCCGGATAACCACTTTTTTCTCATCTGTAGACAGCACAAATAAAAATTCAATACGTAGCAATTATTCTTCAATCAGTGTTTTCACATATTACTATTAGATATCCATTCATTTTTCCTTCATCTATAGATAACATAAGTAAAAATTCAATACGTAGCAAATATTCTCCGATGAGTGTTTTCGAACATAGTGCTATTAAAAATCGCATTTCCCGCAGCTAGCACAGTGAAAATAGAACGAATTCTGACGTGAAAATTAGCTCTCTTTCCTACGCTAATCCGCTTCTGTCGGATAGCAGCTTAATAATAAAGTTGCGAGCGTGGCCTCCGTGAGCAGCTTCGGCAGCGCGGCGAGCAACGGTGCGTAGCCGGAGCTAATCGCGGAAGCCACGTTATAAGTATGCGAAGTCACGTGCATGCACTCACCTTCCACTGCATCGTGTCAGCGGTGTCGTACGTGGCCATCAGACTGGGAACTTGCCACGAGAACGCCGTGTGCTGCGTATCGTCGATGGTCTCGTTCGCGAAGAAGTCCGGCTTCTCGCTGCATACCTGAAAAAGTGAGCCGATTACCAAATTTCACGTACAGATGCAGTGGGAATGTATCTTCTCTGACAAATGGAGCCTCTTCTGTACAGTAAATGGACATTAGGAGTAATTAGCCTTCTATAATGTGCATAACATGGGACCAGCATTACTAATTACTTCAGTATATGTTCGCTTGAACAGTGGCTAGAAGAAAATTGTATTTGATTGTATTAAGTAACAAGAATATCGAAGACAACATGCGCCGCTCGGAAAGACGGCCTGTGCGAAGTTTGTTTTACATGCCGATATAAAGAGTGTCGTGATAACAAGCATGCAAAGCACCATGAAATGAACAGCATTCTTTCAGGTTGCATGAAAGAAAAAGCCAAGATGAATGTCAAATTCAGTAACTTTGATTTTGTTTATTTATTCATATTTATTTATTCATTTGAAATACCTGCAGTGCCCGAACGCATTATTGCAGAGGGGGGGGGGGGGGAATACACAGCGTAACATATACGTGCCTACATAAAAAGAACAACTATTTAGAAACAAGATGAACATGAAACCGATAATAACAAAATTGTAGCTATGAGTGTACCAGTATGTCCCTGAATGATGCTTCAGTGATCTGATGGTTTTTCCGAGAAAAACTGTTTCAGGAACGCACATCATCCTACTGTGCAGATTGCGGCGTGTCTCAGTTATCAGTAATCTTATGCTAAGCTCTATCCTTGGACTGATTTTTTCTTAAACCTAATATTTACTTTTAGGTTCTTCAGGAATCAAAACGAAAATTTATCTGTACCACATTTGTTATAGAGCGCAGACCTGTATACACATGGTGCTGCTGTTAGCTAGTCAATCTCCTTCGCAGCATTGCCACAGCTGTGTTTTATCCCATAGTCGATGCTGTGGATGACAGGAAGGACTTCACGAAGGGCGATAACGAATTTCTATACAATAAACCCAATTGAAACCTGTCTTGCTTGCTTTTTCAGAAACTGAATCTGTTTCACAGTTACGGTCACTTACGTTTTCCATGAGGATTGCACGACTCGGTCTGCATCGTTCGGTAATATACTCGGCATTGTTGTGTGTGCATACTTTTATTTGTAAATAGGTGCCATTGCTACGGGCAATCTTTAAGGAAGCTGTCTACGCTACTAGAGTGTTTG
Source organism: Rhipicephalus microplus (assembly GCF_013339725.1). Lineage (NCBI taxonomy): Eukaryota > Metazoa > Arthropoda > Arachnida > Ixodida > Ixodidae > Rhipicephalus > Rhipicephalus microplus. The sequence continues at coordinate 6,462 of NW_023611939.1, read as the reverse complement.
AAGGTCCAGACCCCCCCCCCCCCCTGCGTGCGCTGTAGTTTTTTTTTAATTTTGCATGTGTATATGTATCACGGACACGGAAAGACGAGCACTAACATAAATAACATAAATAAGATGCAGCAGTCGAAAAGCTCAAACTGCCACCGTTATACACGACCAGGATTTTTAGTCATATCTACGTAGCGCCATCTCTCGTCGGCAACAGCGGTGGCGTGCTGTAACTGAATGGAAAAGAGGTAAAAGAGAAAGTATCTCACGAAATAGCTAGTTACCAAAAGGCAGTAACTATAGTGACGGGGCCGCTCAACGCAGCACTATCGTTAAAGTGACGGGGCCCGTCAGCGTATAGTGAAATCGTAACAGTGAGAGGGCCCGTCACCGTAGTGTAATGGTAAAAATTAGAAGGCCCGTTGCCGTAAATTTGTAGTCGTTTTAGACGCCACCGTCTAACTGTTGTGATGGCGTTGTGGGTTGACGTGCCTGCGGGAAGTGGTAGTTTGGGAAGCGTTCGTGCCGCGGGTCATCAGTTCGAAGTCCCGTTTTGTTGTTTTTTCCTTTTATTTTTAAGATAATCCGTCAAGATTGACGTTACTGCTCTGAAATCGTCATAATTTTGCTTTTATTTGCAAGAAAATCATGTAGCTGTTTCTGCTGGTGCCCTACCGCGTTGACTTTTCTAGGCGCGGTGGGTTTGTTGTTGGTGTGCGACTTCAGTTTGAATCGCGCTGACCAAGTAAACTTTTTTCTTTCTTTCCTGCTTTCAATATTGTTCCGATTAATGTTGCCTATTTTAAAGAGAGAATCGCACAGGGCAACATTCGACAGTGGAGCGATGGGAGGAACTGCTGGCCAGCGAGAACCTGGGCGATCAATTGAGTCGAGGTTCTCGCTGACGAACCTTGGCTTGCCGAGCGGAAGCCCCCGCGGAGCCCTGGTTCGAGCTGCCCCAACGTGACATACACGGCAGTACTGCAAGAGTAATGAGTTTTCACCACCGCCATTAAAGGCGCGTGCACTTACACAACCGCATTGAGGCAATTAATACAGCCGTAATTATGTAATTGTGAGCTGACCCTTTTTAACAACGCGGCCTACGGTGACGGGCCCCAACATATTGTTGCTGTTTGTGCTTTTACTGAAGTGATTGGAGAAGTATTTATTGTTTTTTCTTCTTTACTGCTGCGCGAGGTGATTGTGTTCAAGCTCCATACGGCTAACTTCCCTCAGCGTAGGATACATCGACGCTGCTAGACGCACGTTCATTCTTGCGTATTTGTTTCATCGACTCAGTCACACCTTGTGGTTTACCAAAGCTCTCGGCCTCATCAGCCAGCGCTTGCAAATTAAAGCGACCAGACGACCGGTCACAACCACGCCTTCGGCGCGCTCGCATTTTAATCGCAGAGAACGATACGGAACACGCTTCGCTCCAGCAGGACAAGCATCGTCTCAGGATGGGAAGACAGCTACAGAGAGCACACCACCGTGCGAGTATATATCTATCGCACCGTAGATAAACAAATACGAACTTGGTCGGATTGGCTAAATAATAAAAATTTAGAGCTTCATACCTAAAACACGTATTTTCAACAATGAACATTGTGTTACATTATGTTCTGAGTAAAAACGAGTGCTATGACATTGTCAGCTCGAATGTTTATCTACGTTTGCATAGCAATAGCGCACGTTCACGGGACGAAAGCGATGTGCATATATCCCCTTGTTTAAAGGAGTCGATTCGATCGCATGAAGTCTGTGTGTGCGATTTCAGACGAAGTAGGCCCGAAGTCAGAGCCGCATGCATCTGTAGTCGTATGTATTGTGGTTTTGGGACGTATTAAAACATTCTGTCCTACTACACATGCAGCCCTCAGGGTTGGAACACATTCTATGTTGACCTGCACAAGATTCGGCATCAACCCATGCGTCCACATTATACAGAGACACGAAAAACACGTGAAACGAATTGATTTCGGAACTTCACAATATGTGTACTGGAGCTATGGTATGAATGCAAAGGGACAGATACCCTGCCGAGGGTTCGATGAGATAATAAAGTCAACTCGCACGCATATACAACGGAATCTGCTCGCCCAGCGCAGTATCAATGGGAAATCATCGGGGATGGGCCTTCATTTCACGTTGGACGTAAAAGAAGGTTCATCCCCGATGAACAAACACCATTATAATTTAAAAAGAAGTAACAATACTTGAAACAATACTGGGAACACACACACATAAAAAAAAACGTGATTCGAACCGAAGTCGGACGCGAACAGCATGGCGCCCACATGCGTGGCAGGGTTGTCTAACAACCGGCACAGCTAGCTACACAATTTTCTTTGCAAAAGCAAGACTATGACTCCTTCAGAGAAGTAACACGAATCTTGATGCATTACCCAAGCAATAACACGAAAACAAACGGCAACTCGAACTGATGACCTGTGGCCCGATCGCTTCCCAACTGCGCTTCAACCCACTACACGACCAGAACAGCTATACGGTGGCGTCTAAACCGACTACAAATTTACCGCAATGGACCTCCTCATTTTTACCATTACACTACGGTGACGGGCTCCGTCACCGTAGTCATTGCTTTATGGGGAAGAAACCCGTCGCTGTAGCCGTATCGCTATTATGACGGGCCTTCTCACTGTTACGATTTCACCACGCTGACGGGCCCCGTCACCGAAATCACGAATACACTATGCTGACAGGCTCCTTCACTAAGAATAGTACTGCGCTGACGGGCCCCCTCACTGTAACGATAGTATACTGCGTTGACGGGCCGCGTCACCATCGACACTGCCAAAAAGTACCGTTTGGCTCCGCGAGGCTTGGTGCCGCTTTGTCACTAGACGAAGTTCAGCAAACGTTTAGCAGTTTCACTTCGTCACTTTACTTTCCTAAGCTCACCGATTCAAATCGGCTCACAGTGTTCACAATGGATCATTCTTTTGAATGAAACAAACGAAACACAACAATAAACAGAGCCAAAGTGTGCCCGAAGCCGGCAAGCAAGAAGACTAGGCTAATTCGTGTACTACCCATCATTCATACGGTGGCCGAATGATATATTTCGCTTTAGTTCATTTCAGGAAACTCTGTAGGTGCAGAAGAATCGAACGACACGGAAGAAGCGAGATGGTGTGCCACTCACGGTTCCGGTGGGCAATACTGCCATGGCGTCCCTGACGCAGTTGACGCCGACGAGGAACTCCTTCCTGGGCTTGTACCAGCGCATGCACAGCGAGAACGACACGGCCAGGGACGTCCGCTGCACCCAGGCGAACGCCCTCACGTAGGCCACCGTGTTGGCCTGCCACAAATGAAACGAATCAATCGTCGCAGACATTGTCCTGTTATCACCGTAGAAATTACTTTCAACGGCTTTTTCGAGTTAAGAAAAATAAACGCTTTTATCTATGCTTTTAAACCATTTTCGCAAGCGTTCCGGAGTTCACGAAATTTTCGGGCCTATCAGCACAGTTTCAGCAGTGTTGCATTTCATGTCTTCCTAAACGCGTGCAAATAGTTTCGTGGTCTAATGATGTTTGAGCGTATAAATGTAATATATTATTATTAGTCTGACAAAAACCTCTCGCACAATACTGACCTAGTTTAAGAAGGCTGGCATACGCGTGGATTGAACGCTTCATTCACTTTTAATGCACAGAAGACGGAACTTCAGCGCAGCAAGGAGCTAGTCGTGACGGCATCAGGTGTCATCATCAGTTTCACCTTACCATTCCCATAACGGGGTCGTTGTTTTCAACCTCGTACGGCGCCGGACCATTGGTCTTACAGCTGTCCTGGTCACGCTCGGTGATGTGAGTTCTGGCTATGAGGGCACTGATTGAAAAAGACCTATCACGGAATGCCAACAGAAGGAAAGAACCGAAAGAACGAATTATTTCCATTCTCCGTACATCATGACTACCAAGAAGGTCAAATGACAACGCAAGCAAGTGCATCAGATAGAAATGATTTCAATCATGATATTGAAATCATTTCCACCTGAATGAAATGTTGAACTTCAACTTGAGGTGCCGTGTTGCGGTTTTTCGTAAAAAATAAATGTCATCTGAATTCAGCTTACGTAGTGTGGTGCTAGGATACACAAGGCTTTTGCCTAGGCAATCGAAATAGTGACGGTATTGCCAGCGACGCTTTTCTGGGATCGACGGGATGTTTATGGGACAGCTAGGTCGTAAGTTCTGAGTGAATGAGAAACACAGGACACCCACACCTAAACACACCGCATAGGTCCAGTGTCATACTCTAAACGAGCGCAGTCCCGTCGCTCTTACCTTTTTTGTGATTTATTTTAGTTCGTAACTTTGCAAAACAACTCTATGAAAGTTATGTTTATCTATGAAATTAACCGGAAATCACTGACCACTATGGCTGCTGTCCTTCTTTCGCGGCATCGCAGAGAGCTTCGCGCAGTGATCGTTCCTATTTACGTTCTCGGTGCACCCAACTGCATGCTTTTAAACACCGACTGTCATGATTTCCAATGCCTGCGCATGAAGTAAAGAAGGCGTTAAGGCGCGCCTTCTTCACGTTGCACAAGCGATTTAAATCGCCTAATCTGACCGAACACTGGCTCGCTCCATGCTTCACAGATGGGGCTACACATGATTTGTTCCTAGACGAGAACGTCGAAACAAATTCCGCATGCTGCTTTGCTGCGTGGCCTTTTGAACATGAAATTGAGCATAGCTTCAAGTGTTCTTAGTAAGGACAGAGACATAGCATACCGGACGTTCGTCTGAAGTGCCTTGAAGAGCTTGTCGTTGGTGGGCATCCACAGCTGGACGCCCAGAATGACGTAGGCATCGGGCAGCGCTTCCGTCATGTGTTCGGTCGGCACCTCCCGGCGAATTGTCTCCTGGATCTTCGCGAACAGCTGAAGAGACGTGGCTAAGTGAGAATACACAGTGAAAGGGGGAAAGGGGCAGAATACGTAAGACATGAACCACATTAGGTTATAATTAGAAGCTAAGCACATCGGTACGTGATAGATTTTTTACCACATTGTTCACGCTTACTTTTAGTACGGTGAAAACTTGTCCGACCGTTTTGACAGCTGTCGTGCCATTGGGTTCAATTTCCAGGTCAAGGACTGCATAGTGGTAGATGTTGTGGTCGAGCCAGTAAGTTTTCATCCTATTGTGGGCTTTCTGTTGGTTGAGATCGTTTTTAACCTGAAGCAGTTTCCTGAAAAAAAATCTATGCATTACCATTTACATGTTTGTTATGAAAAATTGATGACACGACGTGAGTAGCAGCAGAAACTAACTGAGCAACAACGAAATATTAGGTCTGAGAGCTTCTTTATAAGATCTGTAAGCGAAATTAATTAGAAATGATACTTATGCACACATTTCGAAATTTTCGCGTTGAATTGACATATACGAATGATGTCTAGTTAAGCAGAGACGTTGAAGCAATTTGAAATATCTGCACGCTGAAAAGTTGTGGAAACCAACAGCCTGACAGAGGCGTCAATCAGGGAGGGGTAGAGGGATAGGAGAAGCAACCCACTGGCCACATATGAATTAGCCACCGTAATTAACAGCTGCATTTTGCTCAGACAAGTGTACTGCTACAATCGACACGCCCCTATTGAAAAAAAAACGTCCACCATAGAAATGGTGGATTCCATCATCAACCATTTGATGGATTATGGTGCTGGAAATATTGGTGGCACACGGTGTATGGTGGCATAAGGTGGTTGAAGGAGTTCCGGCAACGCTGGAGCGCGAAACGTCGTCAGATACCACCGTGAAGAGCTGCAACAATATGAAAAGAATAATTGTATAGAACTACACCACGAGAATTTGAACGTGCAACCTTCCGATTTTTTAGCTGAACACGCTAACAACTGCGCCATGCCGACTTTTTTTTTGTTGCCGGTTTTCCATGTGTTACAAATATGGATATAGGTCGCTATGAACAATAATATACACAACAGAAGCGATGACAAGACAGTCACGGAACTATTAGTGATTACAGTGCTAAAATTTTTTCAGGTTGACCAGGGGTTCAACCCTGGAGAGCCATTCCGGAACAAAGTCTTGATGTTTGAACATATTGTCACGATGAGTCACAAGTACTGGGGGATTTATTAAACCACCAGGTAGCTAGCACTAGGACGATGCGTCAGTCGTGGCTGGCTCTCGAGCAAAGAAGAACGCGATCGTTCTTTTTTCCTCCAGATTTAGAGCCGCTCTTGCTGTCAACCCACTACGTGCTGGCGGCATTATCCCCCCTTCCGAAAGAAAAAAAAACAAGTACCAAAAAGAGGAAAGGAAAGTACATAGCAGCACCGCGATGCTACTACATAGGCACGTAAAAAAAAATGGAAATTCGGATGAAGTGAAAGTAAAAAATTGAAGAGCGTGCCAACATAGGAAACGTCAATGAACGAGAAAGTAAGTTCACAAAATAAACAAA
>NW_023611938.1:0-72879 GCF_013339725.1 Rhipicephalus microplus | reverse complement strand
AGATTGTGTATTGGAGATGTAGCGACTAAATTTACCCTCTGGGCTAGACACTGAAGTCTGAAATCTCGAAAAATAACCCATACGTGTTTCGGCGACATAGTCATGTTTAGCGACATCACTTTGACAAACGTCAGAACTGACACGAGACAATTTCATGGCTCTTTTCACAGATGACGCCACCACCAAAACTGTTTGCAATGTTTATTATTTGTTGAAAATATTTTGAGTCAAAGGGCCGCTACACAAAGTTAGCGAGCACAGGTAACTACAAAACCTTCCAATGTGCGATAATTGTGAATTAGCAATGAAAATAAGTAAATTTGTACAACCTTGGCAAGCAGAAAATGAGCTAAATTCATTGTCTTACAATTTCCTAATTATCTTTTGACAATTTTCTCTGCATATAAAGGCTTGCTGCTTCAATATTGAAAATTTCAGATTTTCATCTTGGACCATTTTTCTACCTTGTTGATTATGCCTGAACAAGGGATCCATAAATTTGTTAATTCAAGCAGTTTTTATTCATGAGCCATTCGTCAGAACGCCAAACAACTTCGCATAGACATTAGGTACATTGTAGTTTGGAAACCCATTCAATATTGTTCTACACAAAAAGAAAAAAGTTATTTACTCATAAACCTACATTGTTCTGCTCATTTTGATTGAAGCCTGCATGTCTTTTCGATTGCTTTACTGGCTACATTTTCTCATAGAAACCTTGCATAATGCTTTATTAAGAGGCTCAGGAAATTTCATTTAAATATGTTGAACAGTTTTGCCACACTTCAAGCGCAACAGAGGCTTGTACAGCAAAAGCACTGGTCCTTGCTCGCACTGTTTTGAGTGCTATGCAAAACCACTTCAGACTAGGTGACAATACAAGCTGTCATTACAAAGTGGAGAATGTAAGCTTTCTAATGCAAAACAATTCATATCAATAGGCTGAGCGTAGAACGTCGGCAAAGATTGAATAAATGCAGAGTGAGTGCTGCCGGAGTGGGACCGCCACCTTAATAAATCGTTTTGTTGGGCTAGTCGGCACATGCTGACCTAATTCTAAAAAGATATACCACCGGAGAAGAAAATTGAGGACAGAACAGAAAGGGCGTCACTCATAACTAACTTTATTCTCGGAAAATCTGCAAAATATATGAGAATTGCAACCTTGCGCATGCTCATTCCTCAGATGCTGTTGAAAAAACACACGATAAGATTTAAAACAAAAGAATTATGACAAAAAAGCCACTTAACGAAAAAAGATTCTGAAGAATGAAATTCCCCACCAAGCAGAGCTGCAGGTGTAATACTAACTTGTGTATCTCATCTTTTTAATGTAGTATGCTTCCATAATATTGCGTACTAAGGTGTCATTACTCTTTCCAAGAAAGGATACACCCAAAAACCAAGCCTCACACTTGCAGGAACCACAATGTGCAGGCAATTTTGCCGGTGCATAAATGACGGAATTAGGGAGCAAGAACTTCCCGTGAAAAAGAAACTTCCGGCATATTTGCCAGCACATTGTGGTTTCTGCAATTGTGAGGCTAGGTTTTGTAGTTGATTGATTGATATGTGGGGTTTAACTTCCCAAAAACTACTATATGATTATGAGAGACGCCGTAGTGGAGGGCTCCGGAAATTTAGACCACCTGGGGTTCTTTAACGTGCACCCAAATCTGAGCACACGGGCCTACAACATTTCCGCCTCCATCGGGAATGCAGCCGCCGCAGCCGGGATTCGAACCCGCGCCCTGCGGGTCAGCAGCCGAGTACCTTAGCCACTAGACCACCGCGGCGGGGCTAGGTTTTGTAGTGTATTCGTCCTTGGAAAGAGTAATGATACCTTGGCACGTGAAATTATAGAAGCATTCTACATTGGAAAGAAGGGAGATACGCATATTAGTGTTACATCTGTTGCTCTGTGTGGTGAGGAATTTTTGTTTCTTAGAATATTTTTTTTTGTTTATTGACTTTTTGTGATCATTCTTTTGTTTTCAATCCTATTAGATGTTTTTTGACTAGCATGTGAGGCAATGTGCACGCGCACGGTTGCTACGCTTATATATTTTGAGGATTTTCCAAGAATGAAGTTTGTTTCTAGGGATGCCTTTTCTGTTCTGTCCTCATTTTTGTTCCCCTATGGTATGCATCTTTGCTTATTTGAGTAAGTACTGTAGTGACGCAACGTAGTGGCAACACGAACTGAACTGTTTATTCCTTGATACATGGTTTTTTATAGTCTAAAACCACGTGAGACACGAGTGACAGCCGAGTACATCGGGGCGGGCTTGCTAACTAGTGATAAGAAGATGGGCGGGTGATAGTGGTTTAAGGCTAACGCTGCATCTTTTCCGCCTTTAAAAGCCCAGTCGTTCCGGAGGGTGTCGTGTTCGTGCTGAACGACGGAGTAGATTTGGGACTGCTTCCGGTGCCCTGGTTGCTCGCGTCGAGACGGGTGACTGAGGGGTCGCTGGACTGCAGTCAATGGTCGCTGGACTGGCTTCTCGAGCGTCCTGGGCCGGCTGAGTTTCCGCTGGACTTGTTCCAGTTGCCGATGGGTTTTTTTCCGGCGTCCTTGACGTCTGCCGTGCCCTCAACTGGTCGACATGCCGGCGCTGGGTTCCAAGGCGGGTCTCCACTTTCACCATCCGTTTGCCGTCCGTTGCTATTACTGTCCCTGGCAGCCATTTCTGCCCTTGTTGAAATTGGCGGGACAAGATGGGCTTTCCGGGTGAGAAAAGGGGCGACGTTGTGACCGACAAAGGTCGTTTTCGGGTAGCCTCGGCCTCTGCAGGCACTGCCCCTGCTGAAAAGTGGGCGGACAACATTGTCCGGGGCTCGAATCCCAGCAGCAGTTGAGCTGGCGATTTGCAACTTTTGAGAGACATGGATCTGTAACGGAAAAGAAGACGAGACAATTTTTCATGCAATGTGCCGAGCTTGTTTTTCTTGAGGCGCTCTTTTATTGTTCGCACCGCTCGTTCCGCTAGTCCATTTGATTGAGGGTGGTACGGCGCCGTCCGGACATGGCATATGATATTTTCACTCAAGAACTCTGCCGTAGTCACACTCAAAAACTTGGGGCCGTTGTCAGAAACCACACACTGTGGGATACTAAAACGAGCAAAAATTTCCCTGAACAAGTGAATAGTTGTGTCTGTATTGCTGTTTTTAGCGACATTGCTTCTATTCACTTTGTTTCCGCGTCAACTAGGACAAAATTGAGGTGCCTATTAACAGGACCAGCAAAATTCATTTGAACTCAAAACCACCGTTTTTCTGTCTTAGGCCAAGGTGATGGCTCTTGCGCCGCCGGCATGGACCACCCTCGCACACCCTGAGGACAGTTTTGCACCAACCTTTCAATATCTTTGTCTAATCCTGCGGACCAGAATAGCATGCGTGCGAGCCTCTTCAAGGCCCCAACACCTCGGTGCGTGTCGTGCAGCTCGTTGAGTAGGCACTGACGGGCGGCCTCTGGCGCGGCCACACGATGACCCCAGTAAATGAGGCTATGGCTCACGACGAGTTTATGTCAGCGCGTGAAGTACGGTTGCAGATGCTGCTGCTGCCGCCCTGTAAGACGTGATGGCCAGCCCCGCTCGGCCCACTCCTGGATTTGCCGAAGTGTGGTTTCCTCTATTGTAAAAGTAATAATTTGGTTAGACGGAAGTGCACTTGCGTCCAGACCCTGCGTATACAGTACGTATTGTGCCACTGCTTGACTTCCACGTTTATGGTCTTTTGACAAAGGCAAGCGACTGTGGGCATCTGCGTTACCGTTTTGAGTTCCCTTGCGGTATTCTAGATTGTACTGGCAAGCTGATAGAAGAAGCGCCCAACGCTGAATTGGAGCTGCCGCCATCTGCGAGATGAGCTTGTTGGGGCAGAAAAGCGTGGTGAGTGGCTTATGATCTGTCACCAGCGTGAAATGGTTCCCCAGCAATAAATCGTAGAATTTGCAAATTCCAAACACGAAGGCCAGCGCTTCTTTCTCTATTTGGGAATAATTGCATTCTGCTGACGTCAGCGTTCTTGAACGAAAAGCTATCGGGTAATCAACGCCATCAATGCGATGCGATAATACTGCCCCCAAGCCATCTGATGAAGCATCACACTCCATCTGCAACACTTTCTGCGGATCATAGTTAACCAAAAACTTATCCTTTAACAAGGCGCGCTTCGCTCCTCCGAACGCTCTTTGATGCTCTTTTTCCCAATGCCAGCATTGTCCTTTGCCCAGTAAGCGATAGAGTGGATCCAAGGTCGTGGCCAAATTCGGCAAAAATTTCGAGTGATAGGTTATGACCCCCAGAAATGACTTGAGTTAGCTGACCGATGCTGGCTTTGGAGCAGCTGTTGCGGCTTTGATGTTGTCCCGCAGTGGGTGAAGGCCAGTCGCATCAATTTTGTGCCCCAGAAACTGCACTTCTTTTTCACGGAACCGACATTTGGCTTTGTTCAGTTGGAGTCCATTGTCACGAAGTCTCTGGAAAACTTGTCGAAGCGTGGCAGTGTCCCGTTCTTTCTCGGCGATTTTAATGTCGTTTAGGCATACACGTACTCTTGGCAAGTCCCGGAATAACGACTCAATGCGCCACTGGAACAATGCGGGAGCCGACGACATGCTGAAGGCTAGTCGGTTGAACCAGTACAAGCCCTGGTGCGTATTGATGACAGTCATCGTCTTCGCTTCTTCATCAAGCAGGAGGTGGTTATAGGCATTGCTCAAAACCAGTGTAGTGAAGGCTTCTCCCCCGTAAAGTGCGGCAAAAATATCATCCATCTTAGGCAAAGGGTATTGTTCCAGAAGGGCACTGTTCCAAGTGAGTGGCCGGATTCACGGTGAGCTTAAAATCACCACACAATCTGATGCCTCCATTTTTCTTCACCACTGGTACGACGGGAGCAGCCCATTCGGAAACGCTCACCGGAGGTAGGACACCTTGCAACACGAGGCGGTTGATTTCTGCTGAGACTGCTTTGCAAAGCGCGAAGGGCACCAGGCGGGCCTTCAAAAACGGAGGCACGGCCCTTTATTTCTTGTACAGCTTGACAGGCGGACCTTTGTAACAGCCGAGCCGATCTTGAAACAAGCTTGAGAACTCTTCCAGCAGCCCTTTTAAGTCAACTTCCGCCTGCAATGCGTAAACACTCGGAAGAGCCCTTTCTTCTAAAAGTGACACGCCCGCTTCACTGAAAGCCGGAATGGTGTTTCTGCCACACAATAGTAGACCATCACAATACACTACGACGAGTGAACTATTCACTCGAATCTTGTCGTATTCGACGCTCATGACGACTCTGCCGTCCACTGGAAGAGGACCTAGGAAACAGGATAGCCGAAGTGGCGTTTTTTCTAGTGTTGGCCACCACTTACGGTGTTTCCTGAAGACCTTTTCTGGAATCACGCTAGCTGATGAACCCGTGTCAATGAGCATCCGTAGTGTCCTGCTGCCCCAGACAAGGCTCCGTTCGATGGGCCGTGTATCTGGTTGGTCAACGTTGTTCTGGGCAGATAGGACGAAAAGCATTTCCTTCTTACTGTCCTCTCCATCCGAAAGCTCTCTGAGCGCGTACGATCTTTGCCGGCCACTGCGCTTGCGCTGGTACATCCTAGCCAAGTGTCTTTTAGTGCCGCACTTGTGATACACCTTCCCGACATGCTGACATTCGTCTTCTGAGTGGTTGGAGCCGCACCTCTAGCATGACTGACGCGGTGCACCTGTGTCGTACCCGCTGCCTTTTTTTTGTTAACAGCTACGACACCTTTGAACCAGGTGCACGTTACCCACGTTGTTCTCGCTGATTACCTCTTTCATGGACCGGAAGTTACAGTCAGCTGTTTCTGATGACATGGTGAATTCCTCAGGTTCCTGCACAGTCAGCTTCCTTTGGATCCGCAGAAACCACCTGGCCTCATCATCCCGTATGCCGCACACTATCCGGTAACATAACATTCTATCCAGAAAGTAGCCGAAGTTGCAGTCTTTTGCAAGACGTCGCAAGTCTGCGACAAAATCTTTGACCATCTCGTTGTCTCCTTGCCTCCGCACAAAAAATGCGTGACTTGCCACAGTCTCGTTCACCTGCGCCTTGTAGTGTTCTTTCAACACCTTTGGACGTCTTCGTACGTTAGGCTGTTCATGGGCGTCGACCGGCATTGTCCCTGAATGAATCGAACCATGCTGTCACTGAGGGAGGCTACAAAGAGTACTCGACGCTTTGAGGAGTCCGTGATATCATTGCCTTCAAAGTAGGCCTCGAAACGTACCCGGTAGGCATCCCAGCTGTTCGCTGCCTCGTCAAACTCCGGTGGCCTCGATCCCATCCTCGTCGTCACTGTAGTGATGCAACGTAGTGGCAACACGAACTGAGCTGTTTATTCTTTCATACAAGGTCTTTTTATAGTCTGAAACCACGTGAGACACGAGTGACAGCTGAGTACATCGGGGCTGGCTTGCTAACTAGTGATAAGGGCATGGGCGGGTGATAGTGGTTTGTTGCAAACGCTGCAAGTACCGTAATATTTTCCCAGAACGAAACCCTTGCAACCCCCAAATTTTTCTGTTAACCTGTCCATCTAGTTACAGCAGGCGTAAGTTGTATACAGAAAAAATACAATAAAAGCATCCAACCTTGCACCAGAATAAAAATATCAGGATAAGCGAAACGAAAAAAAAAGATGCAGCCTGACTGCTCGCATCTCTAAATCCCACCAAAAGAGAAATCACTTTCTCTCAAAGGGGCAACAGTAGCAAGCGCACACATGCGTCAGTTGACCTTGCAGTCTTCTCCACCTCTCCTATCTCCCTGACCCTTTGACCTGGACTAAGTGCAAGAAACACACTGTTTTCAAAATTGGGCCTAACCCATCTGCCCACGCAAGGATTCCGAGAAAACTTTTAACTGCTGTTTATGGACTGCAGCAGTGCTCACAGATTGTACCATTATGTAAGGTTCCTGTCCGAGCCACTGACCCTCCTACATGTCACAGAACAAAAGAAGAATTTAAGGGCTCAATTATCTTTCATACACACAGCCTGAGCACTCACACAAAATATTTGCATAGCGGTGTTTTTGTTGAAATAAGTAGTTAATGACACACTCATCGTGAATGGAGCAGTTAGTTACCTAGAAAAGGGTTTTATAGAGCCCAGTCGTGATTTCAGTTTCAGAGGGCGCTAAACAAGTGAAGTGGGACGTAACGTGGTTTTCATGCGAACATGGCTGGCTACATGTACACAAAACCGCATGGACGTGGTCACCGCACAGACAACTTTCTTCAATGAAGGCTTTCTGGGTGCAGCGATAATTCCCTCTGAGATGTAAATCTGCATGATCCATAAAAATGCGCAACCAAAGCAAGGACATCAGCCTTTGTGTTCCCTAGCAAGTCCGCCCCTCTTCATTTGAAGAAGTCTGCTAGGAGAGTACTTGCAAGGGTTGTAGAAGCCAGCACAAACTTTTGACGTAGAAGGCAGTAGGTTGTTTAGACAGAAACCAATGGAGTGTTCTGCAAGTAATGGTATGACAAGCAATTTAAAGTTGATTTTAAGTGTGTTGCAGCATATATCACTTGATATTTTGAAAACAACCGTGCCTTCGCATATCTATCCGACAAGCTAATCCGACGGCAAAGACTGCTCCGAGCTAATGCAATTGGAGGGACAGAAGATACAAAGATGCACCACCATCTTCCACCTGAATTTTATTACAAAGCAGTGCACATTTATATACAGTCCTTTAATGAAAACAGACGATCGGCCCGTGGAAAATATAGGAGACGTTACTGTCGGCTTTTTCACTATAGTACAGCAATTACGATAAAAATGTTCAGAAAAATAAGTGGACAAACACACAACTTTCGACCGGCAAAGACTGAACCTACAACCTTCGAATAATACAATCGATGTTCTTATCAATTAGCTAAAGTAGCGGCCGTCCTCTTGTTGACAATATCGAGTGTTTCCGGGCACGTAAACCTAGGAGTGTTAGTGGGCACGGTGCGTAGCACGTGATATTTCTACGTGTTAGTAGGTGACAATAAGCCCTCCTACACTATCTAAAGGCATTAAGTCTACAGGAACGAGACCCTCGTTATACATGAACAAAAGAAAATTTAGGGGCTTAATTTTCTTTATTACAAGAATTGTGTTTATTATCTGTTTAAAGCATGTCACAGTTCTGCCTCTGATCAGAGCTAGAGCTTTTTAAGTTAATTCAAGAGGTGGATCTGCACAGGCAAGGAAGTACACTGCCTGTACTTCAACATTTTTTCTCTACCTCCTTGAGTCTGCGAGAGACACTGTACAAGCAGTGTACACAGTTGCCTTTTTTGATTTCTTGTACCTTCGATGTGGCCAGCCACTCCTCTTCACCTCTAGGAACCATAACATATGCAAGCAATTTCACAGCTAACAACAACAACACATCTTAAGTGAAACCCGCAATCTTGAAATAGATATTTACTCGGAGAATGCATCACCGACCTTGTTTGAGATGAGCTGATTGCCACAGAGCATTCTGCAAAGGCAAGTGCATGTTCCACCTTTTAGCCCCTTTTGAATACCGTGACACAAAAGCAGCAATTACTTCCAAGTACAAGGTTCATACCACCAATATATGTGTTATTCTCTGAGAAACTGCCTTAAGTTCAAGAATTTGATCATGCCTCATTCAAAAAGCAGCTAGGCTATTTCAAGAAGTTGGAGCACATCCTAAGAAAGTTTCAAAGTGGCCACGACAATCTACTCCCAGCCTATTGATTCTGCCTAGTGAAACACCAAAAAATCATCCGCAAAGCAGGAGCATTTTACAGCACTGGAAGTCATCAATCTTTTATCATTATTTTTTCTTTCAGCACAGGCCAAGTTTAAGTCATTAAACATCAATGCTATGATTAACCAAATATAAACAGCCTACCAGCGCAAAGAATCTACTGCTCTGCGTCAAGGATGCTATCGAATTTCTTTGAGCAGTATACTTCCCTGTAAAGTATTGAATGTCACTGGCAGGTGTTTGGAAGTGTTTCTCACGCTGTTACTTGAGTGTAACTTTCTTGGGTAGGTCATAAATGTGTATTTTTAATGGCAGGGTAAGGGTATTAGTATTGATTTGAGCACTGTATCAACTCATAGAGACCTGCACTTGACCAGTATTTAAAGAAACAATAATAGATTGACAGATTTCAGTGCTGTACAAACTCCTGCTATGTGTATAATTTTTTACTGTTTCATTTGGTAGAATCTGTGGAGTGCAAGTGGGTTGTCAAGCTCAGTATGAATGTTTTGCAGCACAAGCTCCAGCATCTTATGGCAACACATGAGATTTCCAAACGTTTCACCAACGAATCCCTGTGCTTACCACAGCTTTTTACAAAATGGTATACAAGTTTGGGGTGAATGTAAACATTCAACAAAAGCCTGTCTGGTTGGTTATGAAACTGGGAGGTGATTTAGACTCCAACCAAAAGTTTTGAAGAGACCCTACGCTTTAACACCGGCTTGGTTCCTTCCTCAGGGGTGATTGTTTAGACTACGTAGCAGTGGTGTAAGTCTCGTCCATGGAAGCCACTCCTGCTTTCTCATTAGGGCCCACAAAAAGGGCCAAGAGGGTGCAGACTGCTCTGTGTGGATCACTTTAACACAAGGTGGTAGAAGCAATTTCCAAGTAAGTGTCTAGTTTTCATATTGCAGGTTCAACTCAAGATGAGTTGCCTCTAGCCGAGGATTTGCTTAGGCATGCGGTGTATCTTAGGCGTAGAAAGGAGCTACAGATCACCTGAAGGGCTCCAAGAAAAGAAGGCGGCTGTCGCACTTAGCGTAAGCAGTGTATCTCACAAACTCTATTAGAAAATGGGAAGAAAGTGCTGGAGTTCAAGTAGTGTGTATGGCCCCCAAAACTTTCTGACCTTCGCTGATTCATCTATCGGCTGAAAGGAAGGAAACACTGCCGCACTCATCACAGGCAGAAGTATGTAACGTGTGTTAAAGGCATGATGTACACAATCACTGTAATGCAGCAGGAGCTACATGGCTCTGATGGGATGCCGTCTTAAGGATTGACTCCATGAAACCTTTATAACATACAAACAACAGTGACACGGCATTTCCGAATCTATAGGTGGAATTTTAGGTGTCTTTGAAGACAGCGTAGCACTTTCAAGTAGTCTTTATCAGGCGGTAATTCCACTCTTTTAATTTTTGAACATTAAGTAATTCAGGTTATGGTCAACATTTGAGTGGTTAGCATTCGAGTGTCGAGATTGGTTACACATTTAATAACAAAGTTGCATTCGTTTATTCACTTTTAAACTATTTGCAAGTGACTAAAGCAAATGAATAGTTGTGCGGCACTTCACCACGTCGATAGGGATACGCTCTATAAACTTTGGTTCTTTCAACTGCCATAATAAAATTATACTTGTTTTCCTCATAGACTTATTGATTTAAAATTATATTAATGCTATAAAACGAAGAAACGCGTACAAATATAGTAACGCTGACTTGAGCCAAACGCAGAAGGCCATGATAACAAACGCGACAGAAGAGGTTATGGCAAAACTTGTGGTGCGGGGAAACATGGTGAAACCGTTGTTTAAACGAACAAGAAGCTGCCACTCATTGAAAGGGCAACTTTTTGTAGACAGAATCACAAACAGCAACCTAAAAATGATTCTTAGAATAAAGTAGTTGATATTATTTTTTCTTATTTAATGCGTACATCGTATACACAACACAAATTGAGATATTGAACGTGAATGTACGCAAAAATGACACATTTATGATTTTTGGTTGCATACAGTAGATTGTATCAGTATCACACGAGCACTTTCGCTCGTCAGAAGGGTTGATATTGAAGTGTGGCAGTTTGGGCTAGTTGGTATGACATGACAATAGTTATAGCGCGTGAACAGAACGACAACGGGTCTGATTTCTTGAACGTGATCAACAATAATCTTTGCTGAGTGGTGCAAATTATTCTGGATCAAGTTTACCCGAAACGAGAGTCAAACCACGATTTGGGAGCCAAATCGCGATCAAAAGTGCCCATGTGACACCAGCAGGGAACGTGACTTACGCCACAATTAGTGCGACGAAACATGCGATGGCACAAAGGGCTAAAGAGAAGACTGCAAACCCCGCTACTTACCCGATCATGTAGTGTGAGGAGGTGGTCAGGTGGAAGCCGTCCGCCACCGAACGCCTTGCTTGGTTGTACACGGACAGGAGAAACACCGCAGAGCACAAAGCCGATAAATGCAGCCACGCAGACTCAATATAAACTAAAATTTCACATGGTTAACTACTCATGAAGGGACCGCGGCAAAACACTCTAATAGTTTGAACGCGAATTGCCATCTCGTGACTATAACAGCCCATGATGCAAGGCGTGACCCGATGTTGACAATGTATAGCCTTCGAGACAAAAAAAAGCTAGTGCCAATCTAAAAGGCTAGTGCTTGTTTTAAACCTAGGTAATTTCAGACAGTCTTCCTGCAAACTGTAATATTATTTGTATATATGACTGCATTTTTGTTTTGGTGACATCTGATGAGCGCAACATTGAAACCATCGTAAAAACGCATAATGAAGGTGCAAAAAAAGCAAATGACAAGTGCGTAACTGAAAATTCAGTTGCGCTCTATACGTCCTAGCATTGTCCTACGGATATTTTATTGCGTACAGTTATTTGGTCGTTTGACAACAACATTTGTCTCTTTTTTTATGCTGCCTTACCTGTATACTTTTTTTTACTGTTACAAAACTGCATTAAAAATGAAGTTGAAATCGGAGCTTGTGCAGTTTTGATTTCGACTCACTATTATCGTCATCCTCGCAACACAGCACTGCAACACAGTAGCAGGCAGCATTTTATTTTCGTGTGTTTTCGCTCTGAATTCTTGGTCAAAGGCGTCAAGTTAGGGTGGCTTAGTCAAGCGTGAGGAGTCGTTCAAGTGTGGCCGATAACGACAACCTCTAGTGAAAAAGCAGAGTGTTTCCACGCAACAGCTAAGCATCATCGTGAGCTCAATTGCTGTGGATATTTCTACACAAAATAACGTCTACAGCAGAGACATCTGAGCGCGTATGTGCATTATTGGCGATTTGTGGGCGAACTGGATGCTATTCACACAGCGATTTTAGCTTTATTTCACCGTTTCAAGACAAGCAACTGCATCTATCGAACGGACGATGATACTCCGACATTCCGTAGCTGGCAGACCTGTTGCCTTTATCTACAACAGTTTAGATTCGGTCCTCCAAATGAGGTGACTCCACAACTAGAAATGAACACTTCTTGCACACTCTATGCCGACACGCAACAAAGGGTATACCTGCTGCTCTCTTCGCTGCTTAAAGTGGCAAGCTAAATAACCTCTCGGCTCTTTCCCCACTGCCTCAATCCTTGAAGTGCATGAATGTAAAAATGAGCAGCAGTGCGACAAGATGATCAGACAACGGACCTCCCAAGGTATGAATCACCATTTGTGCGAATTAGCGACAATAGTCCACAATTGTCTTGTACAGAGCTCGCCCCACAGTTCACCAAGCAGTTGCAGCTCGCATACTACTTCCAGCTCAAATCAGCCTCAGTCTAACTTAGTAGTTGGCAGTTTGATAAATGCAACTAAGCCTTAGTCGTGTTGTGACCAACTAGAAAAACACTGCAGTTGACCAAATGTATTAGTCGCCCAGACATCTGCATGAACGTTGTGCTACTTATGCATGTACATCACGCTTGAACGGAAAGGGAAGCTCGTCTAACTGCTGACAGGTTACCATACCTGCTCTATCGACAACAAACATGCTGCTTAAATAACCTACCCTGCACTAGCAGACTTAGTAGTAAAAATGGAATTAGTAAGAAACTACGACAGAGAGAAAGCACCGAAGCTTCTTTTACTGAAGAAGACTCCATTCAACAGTTCACGCCTCAAATTGAACAGTTCACGCCTCAAATTCCATAGGAAAAAGGTGGTGTTGTGGGACCAGTAACGGCCAGAACTTAAAGCATTGAAGTGCACGGTAGCATGCTAAGGAGAAAGGAGCACACCGGTGACATATGTTTCAGCCGTTTGTGTTGCGACCAACTAGAAAACCACTGCAGTTGACCAAATATATCAGTCGCCCTGACAGCTGCATAAACCTGGTGCTACTTCTACATCTACTACATAGAAAGCTGCGTGAAGTCATGTGAAGACAGAATGGTATATCGTTAGTCGCTTTGCCTCAGTTGTGTGTTTTCTCGCTCGACCTACGCGAGCAAGGGATTCACAATCAGTAGGTGCACTTGTTCAAGCCGACATAAGCCTTACAGTCAAAGCAAAGCTGAAGCCAGGCCTTGGACAAATGGCAAGAGGACTACAGTGGTCTGCTATTTGTGTGCTGCATAGTAGTGTTGTGCAGGCTTGGCATCTCCTTGTTGGCACCTCTCAGATGTGCTGTGGGTGGTATTGTTTGCAGATTACTGTGCCCTTTCACGATACTGCAATTTGTGGTTTAGGTTTTCTTACCAGCAACACAGTGTTTTCACCAAGGGTGCTTTCTCTATGTTGGTGTCTACTGTGTTTGTTGTGAATGATCATCCTTCTGTATTAGTTTAACATTTCATCGCGGTGAAATTTGATGTTTATATTTGCTTGCAGACAGTGTGTTCTGCAGGCCTGGTGTTTGCTCTGTGTGCCGTGAATGATAGATTTTGCTGTGACAGAATAACGCACTTTTCACGATTGCTTAATTTTTGGGTGATGTTTACTTACACGCAGTTGTAACACGCCGTTGTTTCACGCAGGGAACAGTGAAGTGTAACACGCAGTTGCTACACGCAGGGAACTCACCTCGTCATGAAAGCATTTCATTACATGAAATGCTTTCATGACGAGGTGAGTTTTCAACAAAGCTGTAAGAGCAGAGCCCGTGAAATGGCTGCTCTATTGCACTTTCATCAGTCACAGACACTACCAGATACTTGAGTACTGCGAACAGTTGTCAAGGCAGTTTCAAACCGGAATGGGCAGCCTTTTTGTCCGAAAGCTCAGCATGTCTATACATTTATCGTGACTTCAACCATCGTAAAATTGCTGCGATCGACCCGCCTCGTTGAACATTTGTGACATTCTAGTGTGTGTGTATTTTCGCTTCCTCCCTCCAGCTCTCTTTTTCCCTCTCATTCCGTTTTTCTTACCTTTCTGTCTTCCTTACTGATCTTCTTGTTTGCATCTTTTTCTAAAACCGTTGCATTGCTTTTTATGTTACCCAAGAGTATGGGCTCTGTTAAACAGCTGTTTTCCTAGCTCCATGGTTCCTATTGGTTCCACTTCCATAGTTCTTGCCAATCGTGGGGTTTTTTGTGGCTGTTGCCTTGCATCATGCAAACGTGTAGGACAAGTTTTAGTAGATCTGTTTCTGGTGTGTTTAATCTGAAAGCACTCTTTAAAACATAACTGTAGTGATGCACCATAATG
Organism: Rhipicephalus microplus; assembly: GCF_013339725.1. Taxonomy (NCBI): domain Eukaryota; kingdom Metazoa; phylum Arthropoda; class Arachnida; order Ixodida; family Ixodidae; genus Rhipicephalus; species Rhipicephalus microplus. The sequence goes on along the minus strand of NW_023611938.1, from coordinate 58,409 downwards.
GAGGCACAGTTTGATTTAACTACTGCTTGATCACTTCATAATGTAATGGTTTTCATGCTATTTTTACAACCACACAGTAATAAATGAATTAGACAAATTTTTTATTCTTCAAGTCTGCATGCATACAAGTTAAACTGTAGCCTGCCTACAGCAAGCTTTTTGTAGCTTGGAAATTTGGGGTCCTGAAAGGCTTGCTCTTGCACATATCTTCCTCACATATGAATTCACTGTTTTTAGTGTATCTAGCTACAGACGTAAGAAGGCGATGCAATTGTCTCCACCATGTCATAGTGTTCTCGTGTTTCTTTTTTCTTTTTGCCGATGCAGCCACTCTGTGTGAATAATGTATGGTGTGGAGCTATAGAGGCCTAGTCAGGTGACTCATGGTGGTGTTTTTTGTCTCCTGCATTACGGCATCGTGTATCGTCAAACAAATAAATATTAAAACCTAGAGTGCAGCTGTATAAGGAAATCAGATTCATAGAAGGATCAGTGTGTGAAAAACATAGGCTGAACTGTTGTCTGTATTGTTCATGCTTCTTCTAGTTTTTACTCAACCACACTAGGCAGCCACTGTCAGCCATTAATCAAATAAGTACACGAAGTTGAAAAAGTTGCCATGCGTGTTAATGGATGTTTCAGCGATTATGCTCTCCATGTTGTCTCTACGTTCGCTGTTAAATACGGGCTTGATGTCTATATACAACATTGATGCAATGTGAATATTTTATTGTTGTGGCCACATTAATACCATCACGTTAGGGCAACGTGATAATTTGAATGTTGTTGCCTCGTTAAAAACAACATGTTAGGAAAACGTCACTAATTTAATGTTGCTGCAACATTAATAATACTGTCTTATGGCAACGTAATACTATGAGCGTCGGTGCAATGTTACATTTTACCATTTAACGTTGTCTCACTTTCGTTACATTCAAACAACGTTGACTCAACGTTCTGCATTACCTGAGTTTGTTCCCTGGCATATTTGAGACCCGGATCCTTCTCGAAATTAGGCACAGTGAGGGGCTAGAACGGCTTTGAGTGGGCTTTAGTTTGTTCTCGTGTCACAACTGCGGTGACGTCCTTTCGGCCGTGGCTGGTTGGTTGTGAGGCTCTTGAATTGATGGTAAATTGATCTCTCGGTTCGTTTCCAACGGTTCGGGTTGGTCTGGCGAACAGGCGCCCTTGATGTTCCCTAGAATTAGGCCATACAATGGATTGTCCCCGCATAAAGCAGAAACAGTTTCACTGTAGAAGGACGTCTTGATATTCACCTTGGCTTCGATGACGATGATAATGATTATGAATATGTGGTGTTTAACGTCCCAAAACCACCTTATGATAATGAGAGACAACGTAGGGGAGGGCTCCGGAAGTCTTGACCTTAGCCTCAGAAAGCCTCATGACTGAACGGTCGAAGGTGAAAACCAAGCTGGACTTGCCCGTGAGCTCACTGTTGTGGACTAGGTCTCTTCGTACTATTACAGTGGAGCCCCCGGTGACTCTTAAAACGTTAATACGCTTCCCCGCTAATTTTCCAGCCAACAAAGGCATACCCTGCACCAATGTTTTTGAGTGTGGAGCCATCACGACATTAACCACCAGAAGCTTTTACCAGTTTATGAGCATCGCAAACCCGTTGCTGATTTCTTCTTCTTTCTCCTCAGGTGGCGCACGTACACAGGCTACTTGGTGGGTTTTACTCGCTCCGTTATGGCAAGCGTCTGCCTGCCTTGTGCCCAGTCTGACCTCACTTGAAACATTCTACAAAGTGGGACTCGTGAAGATAGTTCGACAGCTGTTAGCGCGATGACCCACTCGATTACACAGAAGATATCGCGTAACACTTCCGGTGGTCACTTTTTTTCTTCGGGTGCCGGTTTTTTTTTAATCATCGGGACCCTCCTTCTTAACTTTGGCCAAATTCCTGCCACCTCCTGCTTTCAAGAATTTATCAGTCAATTCAAGCATGTCTTTGAGTGAATTAGCTCTCCTCGCTTTCAAGTACAGCGACAGGCTCGGGTGGCGACTGGTCATTGATTGCGCTCTAATCAGAAGCTCTCGAATTTAATTGTACTTCTGTGCTGTGTCTGAAAGCTTGATACATATGTTCGAGCTTTCAGTTCGAACATATGTATTTGACTGAAAAGTTCGCCTAACTATCAAGTTCAAAGTTTTTGAAACAAAGTTTGAACGATACTCTTCCTGAAATCACTCACTGAAAGTCCAGCGCTGTTGTCGTTCCACTGCCCCCGAGATTTCTCTTACAGGAGGTATCGCGTCTCCAAATGTCCGCAGATCAAGCACCAAACTTCTTCGCCGGAAACACGTCGGATTCTTACACGTTGCAATTTTAGGACGTGTACTCGGTCGCTGTCGGTAGACTCACACTCTTCTACTTGTAGCAGAAGTTTTCGCCCCCCAGGTTGAAACCCTATTCATTGCCTGCTTTGTCACTGACGACAAAAGCCTTCGCCCGATGGTGGGACTACTCTACGTACACAGGTCCAAAATTTTTTCATCTTCGATCACCGCTTTCGGCTTCTTGTTAATTGCTTCGCGCTAGGGTCTAGACGCTTCTATTCGTTTCGTCGGTGCTATGCGCAGCCAAGTTTGTAAAAAGGGCGAGACGTTTTGACAACCGTCCGCGACATTTGACACAACTCTGCATCCCTACGACCCTTTCCTTCAAGATTTTTCTAGCGATCTCTCGCCGATCAATGCGGGGAGGTTGGTCGGCGTATTGGCGTGTGTGAAGGGCAGAGTCAGCGCGCCCGAGGAGTCCTGTGATGTTTGTTTCATTCTTTAACGCTGTCTTCGGAGGCCGACAATGTGGCGCATGGTATCGTCGATGTCACCAAATTTCGGAAGCGTGCGCTTTTTGGGTGCTTGTTTGCGACTACAGTGATCTCAGCTGATACCTCCTGCACTAGCGAATATGCGCGCTACGTGATTGTGCGAGCCGATTATGCCCGTCAGTTCGCCCGCGATCGGTTGATGGCATCGCAGACCAACCAATGTCGCTGCTACGTTGCGGAACATCGAGACGTACATTTTTCTCCCGGTACCCTCATTTTACTCTGGTCCCCTCATCGTAGGCTTGGCCTACTAGAAAAACTTTTGCCTCAATACATCAGACCTTACCGTGTATTGCGTTAAGTATCACCTGTCACCCGTCAGATCAGCCCCATCCATCTATTATCATCTTCTGTGTGATACAGTGGTATTGTACACGTTTCGGGGATCAAGCCCTTCATGACTGTGTCAGATAACCACCTCTACAGCACCGGGACGGTGCCTCCGCCACCAGGGGTTATGCTACGTGGCAGTGCGTGAAGATTAAGAAGACAAAGCAAACGAACTGGCGTGAGCTGATCTGTGTGGCTGGTGCTGCTCGCTTAACTAGCTGAAAATATATGTGTGTCTACTACGCCCAGTAGGTCTCCTTCTCGTAACAATAATGAGGCAACGTGATCTACCGGATATGTCAGCCCTTCTGTTATTACTTGAGGCCTCTGCGCTAGAAGACTGGGACAGGAATTTTTTGAAGGCTATCAAAAAGTTAATATGCGACTCGAATAGATTTGTTAGGTAGGTGTATGAACTACTAACAATTCTATAATCAGCCTTTATAGTGAAAAGATGTTCAGTCACTGGGAGGTTTTGCAAAATTGCGCAACTTCAAATTACAACCATTCGTAAGTAGTGTTACTCTAAAAATTCATCTCGAAATATTTTAGCTCTTACTAATTAATAACGATATCTTCTGTATGTGCGATTCGTTCGACTCTTGGCCGAACCCTTTATTTGGGTGCGTGCCAATGTTCCAAAAAGCATCATGATGACGATGATGATGCTCATCATTATTATCAACAACAGTCGCTTGCTTCGAGTGTCTGTTTGTCATTTCCTCTTGCGACAGACTGGTGGAGGTGCAACGTACTGTAATGTTACTTCTTATGCCTGCTGCTCCTGAACCAGAAGCAACCAACGTCAGTGCACTAGGGTCTGCTGATATCCGTCGAAGGAGCCGCAGTCTTCAAGGACTACCACCACAGTACGGCTCCTTGGCAAGTTTTGTAGGACAGTGTTTGCCACATCCACAACCCAAACGAAGCATGTGCCATTCGCTAGTCCCTGTGTCATCAAGTCGTCTCGCTCACCCAACCCAATCCACGGCGATGCTGGTGAAGATGTGGAAGACTTGCTTTACCATTTCGACCGGATCGCTGCCATCAACGACCGGGACAATCACCGCAAGTTGAAGAACGTCTACATTTACTTCTTAGACGCAGAGAAGGTGGAGTAGGAAAACCACAAAGCTTCATTCTTGACTTGGCGGGAATCCTATTGGCCAATTCGCGAGGCATTCAGTAACCCTGAATGGAAAAAGGTAGCAGAGCAGGTACTTTCTTTGTGGTCAAATGCAGAACGAGAGCATCGCGATGTTTGTCGAAGAGACGTTGAGTTTGTTTAGACGGGCTTAGCCCCAGATGCCAGAAGACAAGAAGGTGCACTTACTAAATACGAGATGTAAAGGAGCAGCTTTTTGCGGACCTTCTGCGCAACTTTCCTACGACTGTGTCAGAGTTCATACGTGAGGCTACAATTATGGAGCGCATGCTTGGACAGCGCTTGCCGCAGTATGAGTGTGAGACAGCCATGTCCGCTGCGTGCTCGCTTCTACCAGGAGGTGATGGCAGGGAAGTCCTCACTGAATTCATGCGGCTGGTTGTACGCGAACAACTCCAGAAATCTCCCGCAACGTTTCCTCTGAGTTTCGCTGCTCTTACGGACGTCGTTCGTAACGAAATCAGGCCGTTCATTCATTCCTCACCACCATCGCAAGCCCAACCTCCCATGATTTTTCTACGCGGTTGCCCTAAGCGTCTCTGCGTCGTCGACGGCGCATTTGGTTCATCCACCAGCCGGGGCCCCAGATGTGTTTTACGTAAAGCCTATTACCCGAGTTTGCGTGCCGAATTTTGTCTTGGCTCGCAAAAGCCCGTCTGGCGCGCACACGACAATAGTCCTTGGTGCTGTCATTGTGACAAAGTTGGACACATGCACCACGACTGTTAATACCGATAAATAGGCCTAAATGGATTCCACCCAAATGCCCGCTGTCCACGCTATTGGGAGCACCCGCAAGAAATTGCGAATTACTTGGAAGGTAGCCATCACGCTCCTGTCCCGCCACGGCGACAGTCACGGTCACCATCACCCCGTCCGTCCACGTCAACGCTACGCGCCCGACCAGCCTTCGGGTTCCCTGGTGTCAGTGGCGCAAGCCCACGCCGGGGAAACTGGGACCTTGCCCTCCGGAGATAAAGCCACTGTTACTACCAATAACAACTTTGCGCCGCTGCCTTACGGCGTACCGTTAAATCCTGGTTCTGATACCGCCAACAGAACGCCTGATGCCATTACCGTTTCCATTGACTGCTTTTCGGTGACTGCACTTGTCGACTCGGGAGCTGATTACTTGGTGATGAGTACTTAATTGGCCACCTGTCTACACAAGTTCTGACAACGTGGGATGGCCCTCAACTAATCATCACTGGGGGACACCTCGTATCTCCATTAAAAAGATGCACCACCAGGATTTACATTTGTGCGTCGGCTTTTGTAGCATCATTTCTTGTACAGCCCAAGTCTTCTCTGCCTGTCATTTTGGGAATGTGTTTTCTGCAAGAGTATGAAGCGATAATTATTTTGCACGATTTGTTCGTCAGCTTCACTTACTGCCCTGTTGAAAAAACGTCCACCATAGGATTGGTGGATTCCACCAACCACCATTTTGATGGATTATGGCGGTGGAAATGCTGGTGGCACATGGTGTATGGTGGCGTATGGTGGAGTGGATGGTGGATGGCGCGCTCCAGCCGGCAGTGGTGCAGCGCGGAGCAGCGTCAGAACCACCATGACGAGCTGCCAATGAAGAAATAATAAAAACTACAGTATAAAAAAGAATGTAGCAAGCACGCGTGAAAAAAAAGTGCGCCAGCACGGGACTGAACCTGCCACTCCGAATTTCGAACTGAGCACAATTACCACTGCGCAACGCGGACAGATGGCGCCACGGTTGTTAAAGAAAAAGTCAACTCACAAAATCACTGTTTAACTTCAGTTTTGTTTGTCGTTTACTCGGAAAGAACGGGATCTGCACCTGCTACTATACTTTCAACGTTTGATAAACACGAACAACTGCTGCCTGTAATGATTGCCACTGTGATAATGGTAACGGCGCTATGTTTTGTTACACTTTACAACCGCAAGGAAAAAACAACTCAGTGGACTGAGGTGCAGGTAGAGTTTATCGGCGGTTACTGGCAAGTTTATTCACCATTTCTAGCTCCTTCCAAAGGGCGATATCAGTTCAGGCTTTATTACGCTTCTATGCTCTTTCGATAGATATGCCCACACAATTGATTTTCATGTTTTTCGCGCAACGCACGCCGCAGTCGTGCCAGCGCACGGCTGTTGCTCTGTTGTTAAGAACAGCTACATAACGGCGTGTCCAAAACGAATGCAGTGCGCCAAAAACATTATGCTATTATATTGGTTCAGTAAGTGTACGAATTGACGTGTTTATGTTCTCGCATAAGAGCCAGCGAAGTGCCGGCGAGTGCAACTGGCGGCTGTCAGTGAGGGGAGGCGTATCTTTGGTGGAAGTGCTGCAAGTGCGTTGCATCGATGTTTGTCGCTTCTTGCGCGGACGCTGTACACAATAAAAAGGCATCATTCAGGTTAAATGAGGCCGCAGTTGTGCTGTATTGTCAATTTTACTCATCAAAATTGTGTATTCTGAAACCCAAAAGCACCGATAACACTTGTACGGGCTCGGTCGGTATCACTAACTTTTGGTGTAAATCATGGTAATTGAACAGAAGGGTCAAAGTCAAATTCACTGGGGCTCATCTCGACGTAATTCGAAAGTTGTAAGTTTACGCGCATTCGCACGCACTTTGTTAACTTAAATACATGGCTGAAACAATAGAGTGTGCAAGAATTACCAGATCAAGTTGCGTTTCTAGCGAAGTGACATCGTGTGACCGCGCTGTGTTCTGCTCTAACATCGAAAGGGGCAATCGCTAACTGGAGCCCATTTATTTGTCGACAACTGCGCGCCGATGTAAAACATTTATTGTCATGTTCACAGTAACAACTCCAGTCTTCTAAACATCCCAACAAAAAAAAACACATCGCGGATGTCAAACTTATCTAGGTACGTGCGCAAAATATAAACATAATCCCGGCCGCATACTCTATGTTCCACAAAAAGTTAAGTGTTGTTGACACCTCAGGAATTAAAAAAAAAACGTACTAGAAAGTGTAATGAGCAGCGTTGGTTTCTTTTGACCGTAAACAAATATCTCTGTGCATTCAAGAATGAAACACTGCAAATAAGAGATTTCACATACTGTCATGTGTTTCTCATCATGCCACCGCCATCCACCAAGCTTCCATCATGCCACCGTCATCCACCTTGCTCACGAGGCCTTCCACCAAACACGTTCTGCCTCGCCACCATAAGCGGGCATTTTCCACAGTCACTACCATTGGTTCACCACCACCACCGCCATCTGCCATCATTTGTTCAATTCTCGCTATCATCAGCCATTATGCCCACTACAGTTTCCACCAAATGCACTAATATTTACACCATATCCACAAATATTTCAACCATATCTTCTATTCTTTCCACTATATCAACCAACAATTTCAGCATCCACCCACCCAGGATTTTCATTAGGGTGTGTTTCTCCAGAAATCTACATTGAGAACGAACATCGTGGCGTGGCATTAAGCATACTTAATTATTGCGTCACGTTGCCGCTTCGCAGTAGTATCTTCATCCTTGTTGAATGTCGGCAGAGACAGTCAATCACGGGCATCGCCGTAGGTAACCTCACGTTATTGCTTGATCGGGAAGTCGCCATTGCTCGAAGTGGCGGTCAACTCTGAAATGGCCAGACCACGCTTTTAGTTACGAACTTTAGTGGCGAGTACAGGCATTTTGCGAAACGTACCAACGTAGAATACTTGGAGTTATTTGATGAGTTGAACGCCTTCTCTTTGATTACGACGATCTCGACTGAGAACATCTGCCATACTGATATGACGAGTTGCCTCAACGTTAATTGCCAGTTAGAACAACCTAAGAGGGCAAGGCACCTCAGTCTCCTCTTATCCTTTAGTGACACTGTTTTGCCACAACCTGGAAAGTCCGGCAGAAGCACAGAATAATCAAGCAGCTTAAGGTCCAACGCATTCGCCAACACGATTGCTGCGTGACGCAGAAGGAACAGGATGCCATCTATCACTAAATAAAACAAATTGTCGACGACCACATAATATAACCATCAATTAGTCCTTGGGCGTCACCAGTGGATTTGGTTAAAAAAGAAAAATGGCTCACTACAATCATGAGTAGACTACCGCCCACTGAACAATATAATAAAAAAATATGTGTAACTTCTTCCTAGCATCGACGACTCCTTGGATTGCATGCGACACGCTCGTTACTTCTCTTGGTCTACCTTGCGGATAGTGGCAAATTGAAGTAGATAAACAGGACTTAGAAAAAAACCGTGTTTATTACACCTCAAAGTCTCTATGAATTTAATGTTTTCCTTTTTGGGTTGTGCACCATTCAGCCACTTTCCAAAGAATTATGGACACAGTTTTATGTGACCTGAACTGCAACTCACGTTTAGTGTATTCAGACGACGCAGTCGTTTTTCGTACTACTTTTGAAGAGAACTTTGAGCGGCTTGAGGCGGTTGTTCAGGCTGTTCGCACCGCCAGCCTGTCTCTAAAACGTGTTATTTTGAAAATGGAAAGTGGAAAAGTGTTATTTTGAAATTGAGGAACCCAAATATTTGGGGGAAAAGCTCCCTATGCCATGGGTCGTGCGTCTGCGATGTATCTAGTAGTCGTCGTAGTAGTAGATAGGCACCTCCACGGCCGGACTAGATTAGCGGCCCGTGCGCACCCTTTTCAATTGAGGAGGAAATCCGCAAACATTACACATCAATAGAAAATATAGTTGTTTCTGATAAAGTGATTTAGAGAGACGAGTATTGTTGACTTTATCGCCAATAAAAATATCTTTGATACTAAAAAACTAGTATCAGAAGGACGCACTTCGACCATTCACTGACCAAAAAGAGTTGCCACGTTAAACTCACTGGGCGTAACCTCCTTGGTTTTAGCAAGTTTTAGCAAGGGTTGGGCCACAGTGCTATGCATACAGTGAACTACTATTGAGCCATGAACTAGAGGTGGTAAAAGGTGGGAAGTAAACACGAAGTGCCGGCCGTAAAAAAGTGCGCGAGTGCCACCTCTAATTTAGTCTTTGATATGTCCGCTGAATTTAGTCCTTGGAATCGTCGCCTACAACTTTTAGCTCTCCTGGCCGCTTCGTTATTGGTATTAATACAAAATTTGGTGTGACATAACATGAGTGTATACGAGCATAAATAATGGTCATAAAATGACTATTATGGTACGTATGCCATGAATGTAATGATTTACATTTCATAGTCTTGCTGCTGTTGCACTGGTTTCGTTCACAGAACGCCTTGCCACATTAGCTAGGTATGACATGACAGCATGGCGAACACAAGTGGCAAACCCTGATGTGGAAACCATGGCATGCATCTCATGTAAGGGATGACTCATGAGTCAGAAGAACGCGCCACGCTAATGGTTCCCTCGCATTCGTTTCGCTAGCTGCACATACATCAAATTTGGTGTTACGGGACGTGAATGACCGACTAAGATAGATACTGGTGCAAACATGATAAACATGAGATCCGTGCCATGTAAAATAATGACTAAGTACCACACTCATGATGCGTCCGCGGTGATTTCGCTAGCTTCACATACACCAAATTTGCTTTTACGGGACATGAATGGATGGCGAAGGTACATGACTGGTACAAACACTATAGTCATGAGGATCGCGTCATGCTAGAGCATGACTACATGCCATGCTCATGTTGCGCTCACAGCCGTCTCGCTAGCTTCACATATAGCACATTTCGTAGCACGTGACGGGAATAAATGAAGAAGGTATGTGACTGGTGCGAACATGATAACCATGAGACGTGTGACATGTAACAATGCGACTACATGCCCCACTCATGATGCGCTCACGGCTGTTTCGCCAAATTCACGTGTACAAAATTAGGTATTACGTGAGGCGAATGGATTACATAAGCAAATGCCATGTCCAGACATGATAATCATGACATGCGTGTCATGTAACAACATGACTACATGCCAGACTCATGATGTGCTCGCGGCCGGTCAACATTCTTCTCATATGCCAAATTTGGTATTACGTCAAGTGAATTGATGGCGAAGGCTTGTTACTGGTGTGAACATCATAATCATGAGATGCGTGTCGTGTAATAACATGACTACGTGCCACACTCAAGGCGGCGAAACATTTCAACGTGACCCAGCGCGCGTGCGAGCTTGCGTTTGTTTTGTCGCGTTACGCTGGTAATACCATGCCAGGTGTCGATCTGCTTGGCATATAATCGCAGGCGCACGCCGTGCTGCGTTGCTTTGACGCATGCGCGTTTGAGCGCGCCCGGCGTTCTTCCGTCAGAAAGCTAAGCATACGCGGTGCTGTCTATACTCTGTTGTAGAAGTTCTGTGCAGAAGAGCCAAGGCTACATGGCCCTCGAGTGCAAGTTGTTGAGAAGCGAGGTGTAGTGCTCCGTATACGTAGCCCGTTGTTTGTCCTCATGACTTTTGGAAGAGGTCTCGTCGGAGGATTTTTACTTGAACGCTTCTCTGCGTGTTGTAGTTGGGATTTTTATGGCGATTTTGCCGCATTTCCTGTAAAAAACAATTTTTGTGGCTGCATGAGACTGAAGAAGTGCAGTCGCTTGTACGCGTAATGCCTTGCAAATGACGAAAGAAATAACGCGGTTGTGGCTTGTATGTTTATGTTTTTACTTATAAAGTACAATGGAATGGAAAGAAACTGTGTAAACAATTATAAGTAGCGCGCACAGCCCGAGCGTCCACAGCACCACGGAAAACCCATTCTTAGATGGTGATTAGTCCGCGGTGGCAGATTTGGTCACTCCTGTCGAAATGGCGACACCTCGTTCACCTGGGCGATATCGTCCCGGGATCAGCTTTTACGACAAGAGAGCGAATCATCATCATCATCACCATCATCATCCTGACTACGTTCACTGCAGGACAAAAGCCTCTCCCATGTTCCGCCAGTTAACCCGGTCCTGTGCTTGCTGCTGCCAATATATACCCGCAAACTTCTTAATCTTATCTGCCCATCTAACGTTCTGTCTCCACCAAACTCACTTGCCTTCTCTGGGAATCCAGTTAGTTACCCTTAATGGCCAGCGGTTATCCTGTCTACGCGCTACATGCCCGGCCCATGTCCATTTCTTCTTTTTGATTACACCTATGATATCCTTGACCCCCGTTTGTTCCCTAACCACTCTGCTCTCTTCTTGTCTATTACGGTTACACCGGCCAATTTTCTTCCCATTACTCGTTGCGTGATCCTCAATTTAAGCTAAATCTTCTTTGTAAGTCTCCAGGTTTCTGCTCTGTAGCTAAGCACCGGCAAGATACAACTGTTATATACCTTCCTCTTGAGTGATAGTGGCAATCTACCTGTCATATTTTGAGAGTGCTTGCCAAAGTGCTCCAGCCCATTATTATTCTTCTAGTTACTTCAATCTCGTGGTTAGGCTCTGCGGTTATTACCTGCCATAAATAGACATAGTCTGTTACAACTTGAAGTGCACTATTACCTATCTCGAAGCGCTGCTCTTTTCTGAGGTTGTTGTACATTACTTTCGTTTTCTCCAGATTAATTTTAAGACCCACCTTTCTGCTTTCCTTGTCTAACTCCGTAATCATGAGTTTGAATTCGTCCCCTGAGTTATTCAGCAATGCAATGTCATCGGCGAAGCGCAGGTTACTAAGGTACTTTTAATTAACTCTTATCCCTAACCGTTCCCACTCTAGGCTTCCGAAAACCTCCTGTAAGCACACGGTAACTAACATCGGGGAGATTGTGTCCCCCTGCCTTATACCCTTCTTGATTCGTATTCTGTTGCTTTCTTAAGAAGCACTATCGTAGCAGTTGAACCCCTGTAGATTTTTTCCAGGATGTTTATATATGCTTCATCCACGCCCTGATTCCGCAGTGTCCGCATGACTGCTTATATTTCTTCTGAATCAAACACCTTCTCGTAATCAATGAAGGTTCTGTATAGTGGTTGGCTATATTGTGAGCATTTCTCTATTTCCTGATTGATAGTATGAATGTGGTGAATTGTTGAGTAGCCTGTTCGAAATCCTGCTTGTTCCTTCGGTTGATTTATTTTTAATGTTTTCTTTACTCTCTTAGCAATTACATTTGTATGTAGCTTGTATACTACAGAGAGCAAGCTGATCAGCCTGTAATTCTTCAAGTCATTGTCATCTGCTTCCTTATGTATTAAGATAATGTTAGCATTTTTCCAAGACTCTGGTACTCTTCCCGTCAGGAGACACCTTGTAAACAGGGTGGCTAGTTTTTCTAAGACAATCGGTCCCCCAATTTTTAGCAGATCTGATGTTACCTGATCCTCACCAGCAGCTTTGCCTCTTTGCATGCTCTTCAAAGCTTTCCTGACTTCTCTCATTACTGGTGGGGTGTCATCTGGGTTACTTCTTGTTCTTATAGCATTAGAGTCGTGGTTGTCTCGGCTACTGTGCAGATCTCTGTAAAACTCCTCCGCGATTTCAACTATTCTATCCATATCGGTAGTTATTTTGCCTTCTCTGTCCCTTACTGCATACATCCAATTTTTGCCTATCCCAAGTTTCCTCTTCACTGCTTTGACGCTTCCTCCATTTTTCAGAGTGTGTTCAATTCTCTCCATGTTATACCTTCTTACATCGGATACCTTAAGCCTATTAATTAACTTCGAAAGCTCTGCCAGTTCTAATTTTCTGTAATTTGTCGTTCATGATTTGACGCTTCTTAATTAGATTCTTTGTTTCCTGGGAAAGTTTGCCAGTGTCCTGTCTAACTATCCTGCCTCCAACTTTCACTGCACACTCCGTGATGATACTCGTCAGATTATCATCTATTATTTCTATGCTAAGGTTGGTTTCCTCACTAAGAGCCGAGTACTGGTTTTGAAGCGAGACTCTGAATTCCAGTACTTTCCCTCTCAGTGCTAGCTCATTGATTGGCCTCTTGCGTATCAGTTTCTGTCGTTCCTTCCTCAAGTCTAGGCGAATTCGAGACCGTACCATTCTATGGTCACTGCACCGTACCTTGCCAACCACTTCCATATCCTGCACGAGGCCTGGGTGTGCACTAATAATAAAGTCTATTTCATTCTTATTTGCGCCATTAGGGCTCCTTCATGTCCACTTGCGGTTTCCTCGTTTTCGGTAAAAGGTATCTAAATGCGTAAATTATTGCGTTCTGCAAATTCTACTAGTAGCTCTCCTCTGGCGTTTCTAGTACCGATGCCATATCTCCTATTGCCTGGTCTCCAGCCTGTTTCTTCCCTGCCTTTGCATTAAAGTCTCCCATCAGTATAGTATACTGTGTTTTTACCTTACTCATTGCCGATTCCACGTCTTCATAGAAGCTTTCAACTGAAGCGTCATCATAGCTGGATGTGGGCACGTAAGCCTGTACCACTTTCATCTTGTATCTTTTATTCGGTTTCATTACGATACCTACAACGCTTTCATTATTGCTATAGTATTCCTCTAAGGTGCCGGCTATGTTTCTGTGAATTAGGAACCCCACTCCCAGTTCTCTTCTGTCAGCCAAGCCCCTATAGCAAAGAACGTGCCCATTCTGTAGCACCATATAGGCCTCATCTGTTCTCCTAACCTCACTGAGCCCTATTATATCTCATTTAACACCCTCTAGCTCCTCGAATATTACAGCTAGACTTCCCTCACTAGATAAGGTTCTTGCGTTAAACGTTGCCAAGTTCAGGAGCGAAGCTTTGGCTCTAAATGTGATCGATACAGTGCGTAAAGTGGGTGGCAGAAATGCAGGCATGAGCTCTCTCATTAGGAGAACGGCTGCGTACACCAACGTCAGAGGACGTGCGCGGTACAAGTTGGTAGCGGTGCACGATAAGCACAGCGATGTGCTTTTACCAAAGACGCTGTCTCGCGGTGGCAAGGGCCGCGATCGAGAGCAGATGCTGGACGACTTCGACCTTTGTATGTAGCGCATATTCGTGAACGGTTTTTATATACGGCGGGAAATTCTGATGGTGCGCAAGCTCGCCGCATACTTCAACTTGGACGACTCGCTGCCATCCGTGGCCGCGACAACTATTCACACGATGCTTCCCAAGGTACGCTTCCGCTTTAGGAAGCGTTACCAAAATTCTCTTCTGATCGAGGTCACTCACATCATGCAGTGGCGACGCAAGAACTTGCGCAAAATAAGGAGGTTCGACGCCAGGGTGACGCATGTTCTACACTGATGAAACATGGGTGAACGCAGGGCACACTGTGAGTCGTGGGTTGCTCGACGACACCATTAGGTCCACTGAGCACGCCAAGAAAGGCAAGCTGACTTCAGGCCCGTCAAAACCCAGTAGTAAGGGTGGTCGCCTCATTATTACTTACTGTGGCAACGAAGACGGCTTCATCACAACCGCCGGTGAAGTATTTCAAGTCAGAAAGGGAACAGGTGAATATCGTGATGAAAAGATGTCGCCCAGTACGAAAATTGATTTAAAGAAAAACTACTGCCGAGTTTGCCGCCGCAAAGTGACATTGCGCTTGATAACGCACCTTATCATTCTGTGAAGCTTGAAAAGGTACCCCTATTGGTTAGGTAGAAAAAAAAACATTCATGCCTAGCTCACTCTGAAGGGTGTGACCTGCAACAGTGTCATGGTGAAGGCATAACTGACAAAGTCTGTTCAAACCATAAGTATGGAGGGTAATGAGTATCTCATTACATTGCTGCTGATGCCGATCACACTGTCTCACACTTGTCGCCTTACCACTGTGAGCTCAACCCGATTGAGCTCGTTTGGAGGGATATTAAAGGTTATGTTGCAAAAGTCAATACACACTTCAAGATGAACGCCTCGAGGCTCTTACTTGGAAAGGCATACAGCATGTCACTGCACAAAAATTGAAAAAATACGTGAGCCACATAATAGAAGTAGAGCATGACAAGGTGAAGATTGATCACATCATTGATAATTTCATTGATGAAAACCACTGAGTCGTAGGGACCTTTGTGCTGACACGACGAGCAGTGATGAAGGCAGCATGTACGAAGATGATGATCAGCCTCTCCATTGACTAGTTCTTGAGGACATTTCCACAAATATTGTGATATCGTGGTCACCTCGTTATTAGACATGGCATTTTCAACAACTTTAGCAACTGTTACCGAAGAGCCTTGCACATAGCCGCCCAAAATCGTCACGGTATTTTACTGGTATTGAACGCCAAAACAACAACCCTTGAAAACTTACTCATCCGAAGGGTCAGGCAATGTGAAGCTCCCTACTACAAAGCGCATTCTTGTCACCACTGCACTTTTTTGTTTGTCGCAACGCAGTTCAAGTATATCACTCATCTCTGCTCATATACACCGTTTTCCCAGCGACATTTTGTCATTGTTGACTTTGCGGCAATATTTTCAGGACTTTGTGTGCTTCCACTCGCGATTGCCGTGCCTTTCACCGCCTACAGCTACAGCTATAGCTCCTAGTGGTTTGTGTTTCAAGGTCATCGATGCCGCAATGATAACTTCAAAGCTGAAGCATCGAAGTGCAGACAGTGTTGTGCTATTTACCTGAAAGCCATCACGTGGCTCCTTTGAGTTATTCGTGTGTTGTACGGTTCCTCTGCCCCATGGCAGATACAGCACCCAGTGCTGGCCGTTTTATTACGATCAATTTTGTAGTGGGAACTTCAAAGCTGAAGCATCGAAGTGCAGACAATGTTGTGCTACTTACTTGAAATTCATCTCCTGTGCCCCCTGTGTTTTTCTTGGGTCATACGGTTGCTGTTTATTTTGTGTATTATACGTCTGAAGCAGTTTATCATCTCGTTTCACTTTTGTTTTCGGTTTAACGGACAAATTCTTAGATCATGCTTTCATCGATTGTTGTCTTTATGTGCGAAACACACGCATTTTTCAGTGTTGAAAAGTAAGAGCACGGTTCATGAGAAATACAGACAATATGATTTAGCCTGCTTATCATTATTAGAACTTCGGAATGGCTGATTTTAAGCAAAGTTACCACTTCTCTTTTGCCTGGTGTTTTGCTTACAATAACCCTCCTCAGGACTCTCCAGTTTGACTGAAAGAAGTTTGCTTAGGCTGTCAGGACACAAACAATGAGCAGCGATGTCATTATTGGTATAGCTTTCTACATATCTGATCCATGTATTATGGTAGTGGACGGCAACATGCCGAGGTAATTCCTTAACACTGGCCTTCACTTAAGTATTCCGCTTCTAGTGCTCCTGTCTGTAGAGATCTAGTTACATTTTCCTTGTCACTTAACCTAATACAACTAGTTCATAAAAATACTCGGCAGAACTCCATTCTTGATTTAGTGTTTGTTAGTAACAGTCTTGCTCATTTAGGTGTCACATACGAGATCTTAGAAGGTATCTCTGATCATAATGCAGTCCTCGTGCACATTACCTGTCCCATTATACATGAACGTTTCCGCTATACCACATATCATGATTTTTCTAAGGCTGATGATACGGCTATTGTTGACGCCCTGTCAGAAAATCTTGATGATTTTGTGTCGCTCAGTACTGAGTGTCAAGTTGATGTGCTTGTCAATTACTTTGAGTAGCTAGTGAGGTCATGGATAACTTGCCACGTTCCACTAAAAAAAGATAAACAATAAACTTTCTCGGATTAACTGCGATATCTTGCACCTATCACGACGTGTTAACAGGCTGCGTAAAACTAAACAATCTGATCCCGAGGCTCGCGTCTCCTTTGAAAAAGCTAAGGATGAACTTCACACTATTACTAAACATGCTAAAGATTTCTATTTTTCAGTGCAACTTCCTCAACTACTAAAATCAAATCCTCCAAAGTTCTGGACGTCAGTACCTGTTTTAAGATTAACGATGCTATAACCAACGACCCGGATGTCATTTCGAA
Organism: Rhipicephalus microplus; assembly: GCF_013339725.1. Lineage (NCBI taxonomy): Eukaryota > Metazoa > Arthropoda > Arachnida > Ixodida > Ixodidae > Rhipicephalus > Rhipicephalus microplus. The sequence continues at coordinate 41,224 of NW_023611938.1, read as the reverse complement.
TGCTTCCAACTTATACTTCTAATCTGTTTTCACCCTCGCTAACCATGCAGTTACGGAGTTTAGGTATGTTGCTCAGAATAATAAACTAGAAAATATCGCAATTTGTTGTGATGGTGCCTTAAACCTTATCCTGAAACTAGATACCAAAAAATGTACTGGTTATGATGGCAGTCCTAATTCTTTTCTCTCACGATACTCTATGTGGACAGCAAAATACATTTTCTTAATTTTTCAGAAATCCTTGGAATCTGGTGTAGTACCACGATCATGAAAATCTGCCAAAGAACTTCCCTTGCATAAATCAGGTGATAAACAACTTCTTTCTAATTACAGACCAATATTTCTTGCACCTTATACATGCAAGATGTTAGAACACATCATTCACAAACATATAATCGAATTCCTTGACTCTAATAATATCCTATCATCAGCTCAACATGGTTTTCGTCGCGGATATAGTACTGTAACACAATTAGTCGATTTAATGCATGACGTTGCTTATAACTTAGACCTAGGTTACCAAATAGATGCCATTTTCATTGATTTCTCGGAAACTTTTGATTCCGTCATTCATTCTAAGCTATTGTTAAAACTAAACCTCATTCTCGATAACCCTCGCATTGTTTCTTGGATAGCTAGTTTTCTTCATTCGCAATCACAATTCGTTTCTTTCAGCTCGACAAATTCACCTCCCATTGACGTGACGTCCGGTGTTCTTCAGGGATCCGTTCTAGGCCCTTTATTGTTTTTACTTTTCATTAATGATTTACCTCATAGCATATCATTTAAAATAAGACTCTACGCAGATGATTGCATCCTCTATGAAACTATCAACTCAATTGACGATCATTACCATCTCGCGCAATCACTCACGTCTTTTAGCAACTGGTGTGACACTTGGCAAATGAACGTTAACTGCACTAAAATAGTCGTATTGTCTTTTACCAATAGGCGCAACCCCTTCTATTTTGACTATTTTGTAGGTGGCACCTAGCTCAATAGAGTTTCACAGTACGAATATTTAAGAGTAATTCTAACAGAACACATTTCATGGACTTGCCACATTGATCATGTTATGTCGTAAAGCGCTAAAAAAGTTAGGTTATTTGCGCCACACTTTACCTAACGCCCCTCGAGATACTAAACTGCTTTTATATAAATCACTCATTCGCCCTGTTTTCGAATATGCATCCGTAGTTTGGTTTCCTTACAAACACTGTGAAATTAGCTTGCTAGATAACATTCAGCGAAAATCTATCCGTTTCATTTTTCATAAGTATAGCCGCAACTTCTCGCCGACCACAGCTCTTCAATCAATAAACATCCCATCACAATTCTCGCAATACCAAAACGAAGCTTCAAAGTTTTTATACGGAATTATTAACTCCTCCTCCGTCCTTGGTCATGGTAACCTCGTCACATTTACTGATGATAGTTGTACCCGCAGTTCCCCCGATTTGAATGTAACAGATTTCTTTGCTCGTACTAATACCTTTAAATACAGTTTTTTTCCGCGTGCAATAGAACTGTGGAACTCCCTGCCTGGTAGCATTCGCTCCTTACCACTAACCGACTTCATAGTTGCTGTCGATGAATATCTTACTGACGCGTATTTAACTTCATTTTTACTTTTGCTTTGTTACGAGTGTACTTGCTTCACAATTTGTATTATTTGTTTGTATTTTTTTTCTGTTGCCTACTATTATATAACGTCTCATTTCTGCGATAGCCCTGAATAGGGCTGCAGTATGTATAAATAAATAAATAAAATAAATAAAAAAATTAACATCTCCTGTGCCTTCCGTAGCGTCATTGCTTATTAGTGCTCTATATTATTTTGTCTAACGCAGCTTGTTCGACGCATATGCCTTTGCCTTTTCGTATTTGTGAATTTAAGACACGCCAAGTTACCCAAGAGCTTTCATATCTTTTTATACGACTTGTGCTATCAACTTGGGTCACTTACCATCAGCATGCGGGCATGTCATTATGAATCATTGTGATGCCAACATGCTGCTATGACAATTACTTATGCATACTTTGATGCCCTTGATAGAATAATGCATGAAGGTGCATGAAGGTAGAAGAAATGAAATTAACACTAAATTAAGTAAAATGAATAATAATTAGAGGGACACACAAGGCGGAACCCGGCAACTTTAACACTGACTTGTAGTCACAAGAAATGAACACAATGCTACAGAAGGTATGGATCACTAAAAACAGACCGAAATCCTTTTAAATATTGCCTGGGTAAAAAAAGAATGTGAATACGTAGTGATAATCCAAAAGCAACTCGATTGCGCTTGCACAGTTGTACAGTAAGGACGTTTCATATTAATGGTAAAAAAACAAGTATTGGAGCTGGAATCTTGTTTCCTTGTAGATTGTGCACAAGAGGCACTCTTCATATGAAGGAAAAACTTGCTTAGTCTGGTAACAGTGCTCAGCAAGTGTGCAGTCATTGGAAAAATGTTGTATGAATAACCGCATACATAAACGAAGGTCACTAATTGAAAATAAAAACAAGAGGGCCTTCTAGGACTGAACATTGCAGGACTCCACAGTACACTTCAGGAACAGTGCCCAGTAAACTGAGCAGTTACGAAGCTCAAGATGGAAGACGCAACGAGTGAATGGACACATCAGCTGTTAACTGATTATTGTTGAATCACGAGGCACGTGAAGGAAGACAACTATAAGCTGCATGCAGTAACGACGGGCTCTGCTATACTACCTAAGCTGTTTTCTTGGAAGGAAGAGTAGGAAAAGTAAACGTTAACGAAATTAAATTGGTGCTCAGTAGTACACGTGACCCATCTTAACAACCGAAAGTTATATTTGTGATAACCGCTATTGACCGTAGATAGACGTGCTGCAGAAATGCTTTGTGGGAAAGACATGCCAGGAGCACAAATACTTTCGAAACCCAATTCCTATTCATTGATCAGGTGATGCAAGAGCTCTCTTACAACCCTGTGACAATGCACTCCTCCACATGTAAAACCGGGTTTTACTTGGTAAGAAATGGTCGTCTTTTCATCCAAACACTGTGGCATCATTGTTAAGGAATTACCTCGGCATGTTGCCGTCCACTACCATAATACATGGATCAGATATGTATAAAGCTATACTAATAATGACATCCCTGTTCATTGTTTGTGTCCTGACAGCCTAAGCAAACTTCTTTCAGTCAAACTGGAGAGTCCTGAGAAGGGTGATTGTAAGAAAAACACCAGGCAAAAGAGCAGTGGTAACTTTGCTTAAAACCAGCCATTCCGAAGTTCTAATAATGATAAGTAGGCTAAATCATATTGTCTGTATTTCTCATGAACCGTGCTCTTACTTTTCAACACTGAAAAATGCGTGTGTTTCGCACATAAAGACAACAATCGATGAAAGCATGATCTAAGAATGTGTCCGTTAAACCGAAAACAAAAGTGAAACGAGATGATAAACTGCTTCAGACGTATAATACACAAAATAAACAGCAACCGTATGACCCAAGAAAAACACAGGGGGCACAGGAGATGAATTTCAAGTAAGTAGCACAACATTGTCTGCACTTCGATGCTTCAGCTTTGAAGTTCCCACTACAAAATTGATCGTAATAAAACGGCCAGCACTGGGTGCTGTATCTGCCATGGGACAGAGGAACCGTACAACACACGAATAACTCAAAGGAGACACGAGATGGCTTTCAAGTAAATAGCACAACACTGTCTGCACTTCGATGCTTCAGCTTTGAAGTTATCATTGCGGCATCGATGACATTGAAACACAAACCACTAGGAGCTGTAGCTGTAGCTGTAGGCGGTGAAAGGCACGGCAATCGCGAGTGGAAGCACACAAAGTCCTGAAAATATTGCCGCAAAGTCAACAATGACAAAATGTCGCGGGGAAAACGGTGTATATGAGCAGAGATGAGTGATATACTTTGAACTGCGTTGCGACAAACAAAAAAGTGCAGTGGTGACAAGAATGCGCTTTGTAGTAGGGAGCTTCACATTGCCTGACCCTTCGGATGAGTAAGTTTTCAAGGGTTGTTGTTTTGTCGTTCAATACCAGTAAAATACCGTGACGATTTTGGGCGGTTATGTGCAAGGCTCTTCGGTAACAGTTGCTAAAGTTGTGAAAATGCCATGTCTAATAACGAGGTGACCACGATATCACAATATTTGTGGAAATGTCCTCAAGAACTAGTCAATGGAGAGACTGATCATCATCTTCGTTCATGCTGCCTTCATCACTGCTCGTCGTGTCAGCACAAAGGTCCCTACGACTCATTGGTTTTCATCAATGAAATTATCATTGATGTGATCAATCTTCACCTTGTCATGCTCTACTTCTATTATGTGGCTCACGTATTTTTTCAATTTTTGTGCAGTGACATGCTGTATGCCTTTCCAAGTAAGAGCCTCGAGGCGTTCATCTTGAAGTGTGTATTGACTTTTGCAACATAACCTTTAATATCCCTCCAAACGAGCTCAATCGGGTTGAGCTCACAGTGGTATGGCGACAAGTGTGAGACAGTGTGATCGGCATCAGCAGCAATGTATTGAGATACTCATTACCCTCCATACTTATGGTTTGAACAGACTTTGTCAGTTATGCCTTCACCATGACACTGTTGCAGGTCACACCCTTCAGAGTGAGCTAGGCATGAATGTTTTTTTTTTCTACGTAACCAATAGGGGTACCTTTTCAAGCTTCACAGAATGATAAGGTGCGTTATCAAGCGCAATGTCACTTTGCGGCGGCAAACTCGGCAGTAGTTTTTCTTTAAATCAATTTTCGTACTGGGCGACATCTTTTCATCACGATATTCACCTGTTCCCTTTCTGACTGGAAATACTTCACCGGCGGTTGTGATGAAGCCGTCTTCGTTGCCACAGTAAGTAATAATGAGGCGACCACCCTTACTACTGGGTTTTGACGGGCCTGAAGTCAGCTTGCCTTTCTTGGCGTGCTCAGTGGACCTAATGGTGTTGTCGAGCAACCCACGACTCACAGTGTGCCCTGCGTTCACCCATGTTTCATCAGTGTAGAACATGCGTCACCCTGGCGTCGAACCTCCTTAATTTTGCGCAAGTTCTTGCGTCGCCACTGCATGATGTGAGTGGCCTCGATCAGAAGTGAATTTTGGTAACGCTTCCTAAAGCGGAAGCGTACCTTGGGAAGCATCGTGTGAATAGTTGTCGCCGCCACGGATGGCAGCGAGTCGTCCAAGTTGAAGTATGCGGCGAGCTTGCGCACCATCAGAATTTCCCGCCGTATATAAAAACCGTTCACGAATATGCGCTACATACCAAGGTCGAAGTCGTCCAGCATCTGCTCTCGATCGCGGCCCTTGCCACCGCGAGACAGCGTCTTTGGTAAAAGTATATTGCTGTGCTTATCGTGCACCGCTACCAACTTGTACCGCGCACGTCCTCTGACGTTGGTGTACGCAGCCGTTCTCCTAATGAGAGAGCTCATGCCTGCATTTCTGCCACCCACTTTACGCACTGCATCGATCACATTTAGAGCCAAAGCTTCGCTCCTGAACTTGGCAACGTTTAACGCAAGAACCTTATCTAGTGAGGGAAGTCTAGCTGTAATATTCGAGGAGCTAGAGGGTGTTAAATGGGATACAATAGGGCTCAGTGAGGTTAGGAGAACAGATGAGGCCTATATGGTGCTACAGAATGGGCACGTTCTTTGCTATAGGGGCTTGGCTGACAGAAGAGAACTGGGAGTGGGGTTCCTAATTCACAGAAACATAGCCGGCACCTTAGAGGAATACTATAGCAATAATCAAAGCGTTGTAGGTATCGTAATGAAACTGAATAAAAGTTACAAGATGAAAGTGGTACAGGCTTACGTGCCCACATCCAGCTATGATGACGCTTCAGTTGAAAGCTTCTATGAAGACGTGGAATCGGCAATGAGTAAGGTAAAAACACAGTATACTATACTGATGGGAGACTTTAATGCAAAGGCAGGGAAGAAACAGGCTGAAGACCAGGCAATAGGAGATATGGCATCGGTACTAGAAACGCCAGAGGAGAGCTACTAGTAGAATTTGCAGAACGCAATAATTTACGCATTTAGATACCTTTTACCAAGAACGAGGAAACCGCAAGTGGACATAAAGGAGCCCTAATGGCGCAAATAAGAATAAAATAGACTTTAATATAGGTGCACACCCAGGCATCGTGCAGGATATGGAAGTGGTTGGCAAGGTACGGTGCAGTGACCATAGAATGGTACGGTCTCGAATTCGCCTAGACTTGAGGAAGGAACGACAGAAACTGATACGCAAGAGGCCAATCAATGAGCTAGCACTGAGAGGGAAAGTACTGGAATTCAGAGTCTCGCTTCAAAACCGGTACTTGGCTCTTAGTGAGGAAACCAACCTTAGCGTAGAAATAATAGATGATAATCTGACGAGTATCATCACAGAGTGTGCAGTGAAAGTTGGAGGCAGGATAGTTAGACAGGACACTGGCAAACTTTCCCAGGAAACAAAGAATCTAATTAAGAAGCGTCAAATCATGAAAGACAAATTACAGAAAAATTAGAACTGGCAGAGCTTTCGAAGTTAATTAATAGGCTTAAGGTATCCGATGTAAGAAGGTATAACATGGAGAGAATTGAACACACTCTGAAAAATGGAGGAAGCGTCAAAGCAGTGAAGAGGAAACTTGGGATAGGCAAAAATTGGATGTATGCAGTAAGGGACAGAGAAGGCAAAATAACTACCGATATGGATAGAATAGTTGAAATCGCGGAGGAGTTTTACAGAGATCTGCACAGTAGCCGAGACAACCACGACTCTAATGCTATAAGAACAAGAAGTAACCCAGATGACGCCCCACCAGTAATGAGAGAAGTCAGGAAAGCTTTGGAGAGCATGCAAAGAGGCAAAGCTGCTGGTGAGGATCAGGTAACATCAGATCTGCTAAAAAATGGAGGACCGATTGTCTTAGAAAAACTAGCCACCCTGTTTACAAGGTGTCTCCTGACGGGAAGAGTACCAGAGTCTTGGAAAAATGCTAACATTATCTTAATACATAAGGAAGCAGATGACAATGACTTGAAGAATTACAGGCCGATCAGCTTGCTCTCTGTAGTATACAAGCTATATACAAATGTAATTGCTAAGAGAGCAAAGAAAACATTAGAAATAAATCAACCGAAGGAACAAGCAGGATTTCGAACAGGCTACTCAACAATTCAACACATTCATACTATCAATCAGGAAATAGAGAAATACTCACAATATAGTCAACCACTATACAGAACCTTCATTGATTACGAGAAGGTGTTTGATTCAGAAGAAATATAAGCAGTCATGCGGACACTGCGGAATCAGGGCATGGATGAAGCATATATAAACATCCTGGAAAAAATCTACAGGGGATCAACTGCTACGATAGTGCTTCTTAAGAAAGCAACAGAATACGAATCAAGAAGGGTATGAGGCAGGGGGACACAATCTCCTCGATGTTAGTTACCGTGTGCTTACAGGAGGTTTTCGGAAGCGTAGAGTGGGAACGGTTAGGGATAAGAGTTAATTAAAAGTACCTTAGTAACCTGCGCTTCGCCGATGACATTGCATTGCTGAATAACTCAGGGGACAAATTCAAACTCATGATTACAGAGTTAGACAAGGAAAGCAGAAAGGTGGGTCTTAAAATTAATCTGGAGAAAACGAAAGTAATGTACAACAACCTCAGAAAAGAGCAGCGCTTCGAGATAGGTAATAGTGCACTTCAAGTTGTAAAAGACTATGTCTATTTATGGCAGGTAATAACCGCAGAGCCTAACCACGAGATTGAAGTAACTAGAAGAATAATAATGGGCTGGAGCACATTTGGCAAGCACTCTCAAAATATGACAGGTAGATTGCCACTATCACTCAAGAGGAAGGTATATAACAGTTGTATCTTGCCGGTGCTTAGCTACATAAGCTTAGGAGTCCAGATTTGAAAAGCTCTTGCGATACTTGTTTATAAAGAACATATACAGCAGCTTTACCCTACCACTAATTCCCTGCTGAGATGAAACCAGGAAGTTCAAAAAGAGGGTTCAAATTAAACTTAGGGTGACGCAGTGATTGTTGGATAGGGAGCTGATAATTTTAACCTTTAAAGAGAAGAAGAGAGAAGACTTGTCAGTTTGCAGGGTAATATTGTTGCAATGAAGAAGATATGGACACAGGTTGGCACATAGCGCATAGAGAGAATAACCACTCGTGATTGAGGATAACTGACTGGGTTCTGAGAGAGGGCAAACGCGTGAGGGGGAGAGAGAATGTTAGTGGGGCAAATACATTGATATGTTTGTGAGTACAACATGGCAGCAGTGAGAGCAGTACCACGTTTATTGGCAGAACATGGGCGAGGCATGTTTCTGTAGCGTAGGGGCATAGCCAGGGGCTGGCACTCACGACCCGTGCCCGTGCCCCCAATTTTTTCGACATGCATACATAGCTAAAAATGGCCATTTGTAAGCCCGACCCCCAGTTTAAATCAAGAATTTGCCTGTCCTTTCCAAAAATAAAAAACTCCACCGCTACTTCAGCGCAGTGTAGCCTAAATAAATACACGACAATTATTTTCACATATTCGGGGCTACATTTGGTAGCATTTACTTTCCTCGGCCGAACGTGGCTACTTTGTGGCTAGTTTTTCGAATTTTTTCGCATTTTTTGCGGTGCAAGATTGAACAGTCTAGTGATTACTCTATGTTCACACTCCAAGAAGAAATTTATCCAGTCACATACAAATGATTTATTTTTGCAAATAAGCACATGAAATACCACCTACGAAGTCAATTGCGCAAGTAATATGGTTAAAATAGCCTTTGACATCTAATTGTTTCATTTGATTCATTGCCTACATTATGGCATTCCTGCGCATTCGTTATAAAACCTTAACGTCAGTATGCATGATCGAGCGTGGTACGTGATCAGCAGATATGCTTTGTGGCATTCAAAGAGAATCATTTAGGTATAAAAACTGACATCATAGAGCCATTGTGTAACACTGGTAACAAGTATATAAAGAGGTGCCGTCATCACTTGTGTTACACTTTCCTTTAACGTGCCCTATACCAAAATGAAAGGCTTGTTGTTTTGCGTTTTCATTGTTTTTCTGGTTGTTCTCTAAGTACGCTTATCAAATTAGTGATTTTTCAGTTCACAATTAGCAGAACACTTGTAAAGTAACGTTTAACATGTAAGAAGCACTCATTGGTGTGGGACCTAATGAACTTCGTAACTAGTAGTCAGCAAATAAATAAATTAACTGTGATTGTGACGAAGGCAAAGTGTTGTGTATGCTGCAGCGCGCCAGTGCTGACTTACAGCTATGCTCTGTACATATGCTCTTCATATAATGTCCTAGTTTCTCCAACAAAAGTAGAATTACTTAAAAATTGTAACCACCAACGCATTCTTTATTCAAGGCAAAACTATTCATTCCAGATGGAACGGCTGCGAAAGCAGAAGGGGAATGCCTAAAGGCTATAAGGAATGCCAACAACGAGTACGTTGACGGAAAAAAGTAAGTGACTGTTGATGTGAACCAATGGTGATCTCCGCCATTCATAAAACTGCTGATATACTAGGCAGGATGCACTCTTACTTGCAGGAATAGAATGTAAAACTATACTTGTGTCAGCGTAAAACTTGTGCAGCAAGTTTGCGTAATGAAAAAACTCACTAGCAATTTAGTGAGCATTCATAAATATGACCGCTGATATAGCAGCAAGCAGTCAATTCTTTTTTCTTGTTTAGTTAGAAAGAGCAACTTAATCTTCGCAAGAGTGACCTTAACCTGCGTTTTGTAAATTGGAACACTGAATCCTAGAAGTCAATAGGCGACTTTCGTGATATATTCCCGGGTCGTGACACTGACGGAAGCTGAGTCGGCTTGTCCGAAACAAAACTGTTTATTTGGCCGATCTTGTGTCCGGTAAACCGAAAGAGAGATTACAGCGATACAAACTGGCGCTTAAAGCGGCGAACGGATAATCAATCGTTGACCAGATGACATGCGGTGATGTGCGTCGGCATCTATATATGAGCCGTTGAGTGTTCCAGCGTTATCTTTAGCAGCCACGTATGTTCCAGAACAATCTGTTATGTTCGCGTTGTGCCCAAAATCATATCGGGATGTCCTAAAGTTTTTTTCGGCGGTGCTTAGTTCATCGGCGTGGTTCGAACCAGGCGGCACCCTAACGTGTATTGGGTTGATAACAAAACTTGGCGAAGGAGCATGGTGGTATCACATAAAGGGTGTCCCACGTAACTTGAGCCAAGATATTGAAAATGAAAGACACTTCAGTGGTGAATTGAACCAAACGTGTACTACTCGCACTAGCCTGTAGGTACTCAGGCTATTTTGATTTCTCCCCATACTAATAAATTATAAATCCTAATAACCAATGTTTTTAATTATGGGCTGGAAACCGAAAATATTAACGCTGAGATGTACAGCACTTTCAGAAACCACCGACTAAAATGTTTCCTGTACAATACGTCTCGAGCTGTTATTTTTTCCACGTTGTAAAGAAAGCCCGCATAATTGGGATAAAAATCCGTGTGATGGACCGCGGGCGCACTGCTATAGTGTTCCTATAGGCTTTCTTTACAACGCAGAAAAGATAACAGCGCTAGACGTATCATATAGAAAGTAATTCAGTCGGTGGTTTCTAAAAATTCTCTACACCTCAGAGTTCATATTTTGGGTTTTCTGCCTATAAATAAAAATACGTAATTAAGAATTAATGAATGATCAGTATGGGGGTAAATAAAAAATATCTTGAGTACCTAGAGGCTAGCGCGAGTAGTATGCGCTTGGTTCGATTCGCCTCCTAAGTGCTTTCACTTGCAAATTCTTGGCTCAAGTTTTGTGAGACACCCTGATTAGCGTAGCCTATAGTGAACTTTAAATGCTCCACACAGAATATTCAGACCACTCCCTTTCACTTCACGCGTGCTATGCCATCACCGGCTTTCGGGCTGTGTGAAACTGAACCGAAGGTTCTGCAGTGTCAACATCCTTCTGAGCCTCCAAGTTCTGAACATCAGCAAGTTACCACATTTGCTAGCGATATCCACTTCGAATATAAAACAGCAATCGAGATGTCGACATCCACATGCTTTCGCAAATTCAGGTGGTGCGTCTGCGCTAGCACACTGAGGAATCTTTTCCACGTGTACGAAGATATTATACAGCATTTACGATAGCAGAGCACGCTTTATGGTGCAGAGCACGCTTTATGACAGTGGCATCTCTTATAAAATCGGCCACGGTAGTTGGGGCATTGCGCACAAGTCCAGCAAACAGTTGTTCTTTTACGCCGCGCATGAGGTATCGCACCTTCTATTCCTTGGACATATTGGGATCAGCCCGACGACATAGGCACGTCACGTCTTCAGCGAAGATTGCCACAGTTTCGTTAGGTTTTTGAAGCCTTAACTCGAGCAACTGCTAAGCCCGCTCTCGACGGTCGACGCTAGCAAAGTTGTCAATCAGCTGCTGACGAAACTCGTCCCATGTCGATATGCGGCCTTCTCGATTCTCAAGCCACGTGCTAGCACTGTCATCGAGAGTGAAGTACGTGCGGGCGAGCTTCTGTTGAGCATTCCACTGGTTGATGTCGGCAACGCATTGGTAATGCTCAAGCCAATCTTCAACAGCTTCATGTGGGGCACCACTGAAGCGATCAGGCCCAAGTGGCTGAAGAAGTGTTACCTGAGCTGGATAGGAAACGGCGCTGCTTTGTATTCATTGGACCACCTGTGGCTTGGTGCGGAGGTCATCGGCAGAGGTATGTAATGCTTGGTGGAATGTTCGGCGAAGGAGGTCTGCTCAGGAGAGAGGCCTAGCAATGGCCGACTGAAAGGGTGCACTGGTGTCGTAACAGGTGGCTGCATGTCGGGACTTGATGAACGGCTCCCAGATGGAGTTTAGGTGTCGGCAGGCCTGCAACCCAACGCCTCCACCAGTGTCGCGGTTCAACATAAGCAGTTTACCGAGACATTGAGTCCGAGAACTGATGGCATGTGTTTAAATGTAGGAGCCAAGAGCAAGAGGGCCAAACAAAAGCAAGTCGGCTTCTTCAGTGTCCCTTTCCATGAGACTGTTGGCGCACACATCATCTTCGCTCTCTGTTTCGGGCACGGCAATGTATAAGTAGACCTCATGCGTTCAGTACGCTATGAATAACAGACGCGTAGCGTGTGTGGTGCCGCTACCTGTAACGATAACACAGGGCGTGGTGCATTTGCGATTGTGATTTATTCTGAGGAATTCCGTTAGAAGTCTTTACAATGAAAGCGGCCTGCTCGATACGCGGTGCAACACTGACTATGTCGTGTTTTGTGCATTAAGGACTGCACTTTCTACTTAAAATACTTGTTTGATATTAGGTGTACTGAGTACTATATTATACGCATAAAGTGTGTACTGTGATACCAAATATTGCAGATTCATGTGATGCAATGAGACATCTGGCTTCATTTAAATATTATTAGTAGTCACTGGTGCGAGGGCAGTGCCATAAAGCTTAAGTGGCAAGGTTTGTAGAGATGAGTTCAATAAAAAATAAGGTTTGCGAGTTGCTCTGCACAACCTGTAGGAAATATGTATATTTATGCAGCCGTCCTTCAAGGAAATGATGTGCATCTGCCGCCTTAGGTCCACATTTTCACCCATGGTGGTCTGCTTGTGATCCCAGTACTACAAAAGCTTCTCGGGTGATGCTCTTTATTTTCGTAAGGTGCGTGAGTCCACTGTAATAAGCACTTTAGCTCTTGGAATTGGGCGAGTTGTTTCATGCTTGTGTACACACAGCACGAAAAAGACGAAGACAGCAGACACATAGATGCAAATAAGCCACGGTCGACAACTGTTTCGTTTTACACTACAACCAACTCATTACTCAATGCGTCACATAATATGAAAGGTCATTTGAAAATAAAATTTTGTTTTGTTAGGCCTCATCTGTCACCAGAGTTCCATTGTATAATACGTGGCCTTCACTGTTGTGTATTTCTTGATCTATTATATAATCGTCCGCGAAGAGTTCAACTTTACAATCAATGCGCAATGTTATGTAATTGGTGAAAAGAAAAAATGACAGCGGGCCCATTACTGAGCCCTGTGGGATGCCTGAAGTCACCGGTAAAAGAGATGAGATGCTTTCTATAATGACCAATTGGGATGCATAAGAAAAAAAACTTTTATTTTCAAGCAGTGATGAGACCGTCACCAATCACAGCAGTAATCTTGGCAATTATTTTTGTATGGCGCTCACGGTTACATACTTTACTGAAGTCGGACAGAAGTGCGCTAGTTTGATTATGATCGTTATTACCTAATGTAGGATTATGAACCGCGTTTGGAAGCTGAGTGACTGTCGATAAGCCTCTTCTAAAACTACGTCGAACATCAACGAGAATGGGCTCTTTGAAATATGTGCTTATGTTCTTGAGTACAATGTGATCCAAAATTTTACAAGATGTGCTCGTTAGAAAAACTGGTCTGTTGTTGGAAGGTGCATTAGTGTCTCCTACCTTAGGGATTGGTACAATTTTTAGATCTTTCAATATCCAGGTAGGTCGGACGTCGAAAGTGACTTTTTTTTTCAAGTAATTTTCTGCAAGTCGAAAGTGACATGCAAAAAATAAATCACTCTCGACGTCAGCCCTACCTGTACATTGCAAGATCGCAAAATTGCACCAATCCATAACAAATTGTAAGTTTACTGTGAAGTCACTCATTTCCTACTTTTTCATGAAGAGAATCAGAAGTAAGATGAAGTATGTGTGATTTTTGACTGGTTGTATTGACTGTGAGCCAACAAAAATTGTACTTTTTGCGTCACTTCCAGAATGTAACACGCGAAGTAACTTGCCAATTATTGTAATGCCTTCGAAAAACTAAGCTATACACATCTTAGTGTTTCTTCTTTTTTCACGGCAACTTTTCGAGTGAACATGCCCAAAGATGTAGTGTTCACATATGTGGACAGACATCGTGCAGACATCGTGCATTAAGGCAGTATGCAAGAGATAATTGGTCAGCTGCGATTTGTAACAGGATCATGTTCTGCATGACACCAAACAGGCAGAAAAAACAGTTTTCTACACTCGTCCTCATCGTATTAGGCGGCGCTGGCCGACGCTCCCACGTTTAATACACATATATGCCCTCTAAAAAAGTTGACGAAGAATTACCCCCACCGTAGCTTAGCGGAAAAGCAGTGGATGCATTATTCAAAGATCGCGGGCTAGGTCTTTGCCTGTGGCAAGTTATGTTTTCATCCACTGCTTTTTTTTCATGTTTAACGTTACAATTACTTTTATTAGAGTGGGCAATGCAGCAGCAGCGGCAGCAGCATCGGCATGTTGCCTAAACGCGTCTTCTTGTTTGCACAGTTGCTGAATTTCATTGCCGGCCTCGCCGCTCGTGTCCAGTGCCCGGCGATATCTAGTTCGGACGCACACGTGGCGATCACCGGTGGTTTGCTGTGGGATAGCCCCCTCACGAAGAGCGACATCGGCTTGGTTTCTCGGCGTGTTTGCTTGACACAGCTGGGATCGTGCGCACAACCATGGACGCTACAATCATCGCAGCTCCGCTAAGTGACGCCATCACATCGGTGACGTCAGGCATCACCAGTATAAAAGCCCGGTCGTTCGTACATTTTGGCAGTGAGCAATGCAGCAGCAGCAGCAGCCTCGGCATGTTGCCTAAACGCATCTTCTTACATTAAGGATGACTGCCAGTTGGGCGTTTTGGTATTGGTTCATGATGAGACAAGCGCGAAAAATACACACACTAAGAGAGGACACAGACAAGCGCTTCTGTTCTGACAAGCGCATCTTCTTGTTTGCACAGCTCCTGAATTTCATTGCCGGCCCCACCGCTCGTGTCCAGTGCCCGGCGATCTCTAGTTCGGACGCACACGTGGCGATCACCGTTGGTTTGCTGTGGGATAGCCCCCTCAGCGAAAAGCGACATTGGCTTGGTTTCTCGGCATGTTTGCTTGACACAGCTGGGATCTTGCGCACAACCATGAACGCTACAATCATCGCAGCTCCGCTGAGTGACGCCACCACATCGGTGACGTCAGGCATCACCAGTATAAAAGCCCGGTCGTTCGCACATCTCGGCAGTGGGCAATGCAGCAGCAGCAGCAGCAGCAGCCTCGGCATGTTGCCTAAACGCATCTTCTTGTTTGCACAGCTCCTGAATATCATTGCCGGCCCAGCCGCTCGTGTCCAGTGCCCGGCGATATCTAGTTCGGACGCACACGTGGCGATCACCAGTGGTTTGCTGTGGGATAGCCCCCTCAGCGAAGAGCGACATCGGCTTGGTTTCTCGGCGTGTTTGCTTGACACAGCTGGGATCTTGCGCACAACCATGGACGCTACAATCATCGCAGCTCCGCTGAGTGACGCCACCACATCAGTGACGTCAGGCATCACCAGTATAAAAGCCCTGTCGTTCGCACATCTCGGCAGTGGGCAATGCAGCAGCAGCAGCAGCAGCAGCCTCGGCATGTTGCCTAAACGCATCTTCTTGTTTGCACAGCTCCTGAATATCATTGCCGGCCCAGCCGCTCGTGTCCAGTGCCCGGCGATATCTAGTTTGGACGCACACGTGGCGATCACTAGTGGTTTGCTGTGGGATAGCCCCCTCAGCGAAGAGCGACATCGGCTTGGTTTCTCGGCGTGTTTGCTTGACACAGCTGGGATCTTGCGCACAACCGTGGACACTACTATCATCGCAGCTCCGCTAATTGACGCCACCACATCGGTGACGTTAGGCATCACCAGTATAAAAGCCCGGTCGTTCGCACATCTCGGGAGTGGGCAATGCAGCAGCAGCAGCAGCAGCCGCGGCATGTTGCCTAAACGCATCTTTTTGTTTGCAGAGGTATGTTACCTCGACAGCTCGTGCTGTATCCGGTCTAATGATCGATTCTTGCTGCTGCTGTGTTGCCCACATGGTTATTCGCGTATTGGTCTTTTGTGCTACTGTTCCCATGTCATGCCCCGCCGCGGTGGTCTAGTGGCTAAGGTATACGGCTACTGACCTGCAGGACGCGGGTTCGAATCCTGGCTGCGGTGGCTGCATTTCCGATGGAGGCGGAAATGTTGTAGGCCTGTGTGCTCAGATTTGAAAGAACGTTAAAGAACCCCAGGTGGTCCAAATTTCCGGAGCCCTCCACTACGGCGTCTCTCATAATCATATGGTGGTTTTGGGACGTTAAACCCCACAAATCAATCATGTTCCCATGTCGTTGATTGCCTCGTTCACCTACTCCTGAGCGGGGACGTTGAGCTTAACCCAGGCCCAAAGAAAGTGGCTGCTTCAAAATTGAGTAAACCTGACGAGTCACGTGAATAGTCTCTAAGCGCTCTTGAGCCGTCGGTTGAGCTGGCAGTATCAGATTAAGATAATCCTTTCCTCGTAAAGGTTCTTTTCGCTTTAGTTGCTTGCCAGAAAACTTTATCGCAAGACATATGCGAAATAGAAAATACTGTGAAGACACGTTTTGAAGCCTTGGAACTGCCTGTTACTGCTCTCGAAAACACATGCTTCAAAGCTCTGACTGAGCAAAATTCCGAGCAGCTTCGTTCCGAACTCGTTTGCTTAAAACGCAAAGTGGCTGACATAACGGCTAAATTAGATGATCTTGAAAACCGTTCGCGAAGGAAAATCATTATTCATGGTATACCAGAAGATAAGGATGAGAATCGTGACACACTGCATTCCAAGGTAGTGAACGTGTTCAACAGGCTTGCCGTTGAGATTCCGCGTGTTGAACGTTCGCATAGGTTAGGTAGAACACGTCCTGGAGGTTCTCGGCCTGTCATTCTGAAATTGCTAGATTTCAATGACAAACTATTACTGCTAAAGAATGCTTACAAGTTGAAAAATTTTGATATAAAACTGTCTGAAGACTTTTCCTCGAAAGTACGCGCCCTACACAAAAAGCTGTGGGACGCTTCAGCTGAGCATCGTAATAACGAATCAATTGTCAAGATGAGGTTTGATCATTTATTTATCGATAACGTTCGGTAGAATTAGGATGGCCCCTGAAACAGACTAATAATAGCTCGTGGTTCTGACAGCAATGCCAGAACGACTAACGCATCTGCATCACTGCCTTGACCGTCCTATCAACCCGCCTTCGATCTTGCGTTTTTGAACGTTAATGCCAGAAGCATTACTAACAAATTCCCTCAATTTTTTTGCTAGTTTCTTCATGTTCTCTTCATGTTATATGCATCACGTAAATATGGCTTCTCAATGAAATTCACAATTTTGAATTCGCGCCTCCTGGTTACCTTGCTCTCTGTTGTGATCGCCAAAATAGAAAAGGGGGTAATGTCGCTTTGCTTTTACACTCATATTTTAGTTTTAAGGCTCTATCTGGTCCCCCTAACGTTAAATCAGTTTGGTGCAAGCTAATAATAACAAAGCAGAATTTAACCATATGTGGTATTTATCGCCCTCCTGATGGCCCTAACGATCTGTTCGACGACCTCTTAATGTAAGAAGATGCGTTTAGTCAACATGCCGAGGCTGCTGCTGCTCTGCATTGCCCACTGCCGAGATGTGCGAACGACAGGGCCTTTATACTGGTGATGCCTGACGTCACCGATGTGGTGGCGTCACTCAGCGGAGCTGCGATGATTGTAGCGTCCATGGTTGTGCGCAAGATCCCAGCTGTGTCAAGCAAACACGCCGAGAAACCAAGCCGATGTCGCTCTTCGCTGAGGGGGCTATCCCACAGCAAACCACTGGTGATCGCCACGTGTGCGTCCGAACTAGATATCGCCGGGCACTGGACACGAGCGGCTGGGCCGGCAATGATATTCAGGAGCTGTGAAACAAGAAGATGCGTTTAGGCAACATGCCGAGGCTGCTGCTGGTGCTGCTGCTGCATTGCCCACTGCCGAGATGTGCGAACGACAGGGCTTTTATACTGGTGATGCCTGACGTCACCGATGTGGGGGCGTCACTCAGCGGAGCTGCGATGATTGTAGCGTCCATGGTTGTGCGCAAGATCCCAGCTGTGTCAAGCAAACACGCCGAGAAACCAATCCGATGTCGCTCTTCGCAGAGGGGGCTACCCCACAGCAAACCAACGGTGATCGCCACGTGTGCGTCCGAACTAGAGATCGCCGGGCACTGGACACGAGCGGCGGGGCCGGCAATGAAATTCAGGAGCTGTGCAAACAAGAAGATGCGCTTGTCAGAACAGAAGCGCTTGTCTGTGTCCTCTCTGAGTGTGTGTATTTTTCGCGCTTGTCTCATTATGAACCAATACCAACACGCCCAACTGGCAGTCATCCTTAATGTAAGAAGATGCGTTTAGGCAACATGCCGAGGCTGCTGCTGCTGCTGCATTGCTCACTGCCAAAATGTACGAACGACCGGGCTTTTATACTGGTGATGCCTGACGTCACCGATGTGATGGCGTCACTCAGCGGAGCTGCGATGATTGTAGCGTCCATGGTTGTGCGCAAGATCCCAGCTGTGTCAAGCAAACACGCCGAGAAACCAAGCCGATGTCGCTCTTCGCTGAGGGGGCTATCCCACAGCAAACCAACGGTGATCGCCACGTGTGCGTCCGAACTAGAGATCGCCGGGCACTGGACACGAGCGGCGGGGCCGGCAATGATATTAAGGAGCTGTGCAAACAAGAAGATGCGTTTAGGCAACATGCCGAGGCTGCTGCTGCTGCTGCTGCTGCTGCTGCATTGCCCACTGCCGAGATGTGCGAACGACCGGGCTTTTATACTGGTGATGCCTGACGTCACCGATGTGGTGGCGTCACTCAGCGGAGCTGCGATGATTGTAGCGTCCATGGTTGTGCGCAAGATCCCAGCTGTGTCAAGCAAACATGCCGAGAAACTAAGCCGATGTCGCTTTTCGCTGAGGGGGCTATCCCACAGCAAACCAACGGTGATCGCCACGTGTGCGTCCGAACTAGAGATCACCGGGCACTGGACACGAGCGGCGGGGCCGGCAATGAAATTCAGGAGCTGTGCAAACAAGAAGATGCGCTTGTCAGAACAGAAGCGCTTGTCTGTGTCCTCTCTGAGTGTGTGTATTTTTCGCGCTTGTCTCATCATGAACCAATACCAAAACGCCCAACTGGCAGTCATCCTTAATGTAAGAAGCTGCGTTTAGGACATGCCGAGACAGCTGCTGCTGCTGCTGCATTGCCCACTGCCAAAATGTACGAATGACCGGGCTGCTATACTGGTGATGCCTGACGTCACCGATGTGATGGCGTCACTTAGCGGAGCTGCGATGATTGTAGCGTCCATGGTTGTGCGCACGATCCCAGCTGTGTCAAGCAAACACGCCGAGAAACCAAGCCGATGTCGCTCTTCGTGAGGGGGCTATCCCACAGCAAACCACCGGTGATCGCCACGTGTGCGTCCGAACTAGATGTCGCCGGGCACTGGACACGAGCGGCGAGGCCGGCAATGAAATTCAGCAACTGTGCAAACAAGAAGACGCGTTTAGGCAACATGCCGAGGCTGCTGTCGCTGCTGCTGCATTGCCCACTCTAATAAAAGTAATTGTAACGTTAAACATGAAGAAAAAAGCAGTGGATGAAAACATAACTTGCCACAGGCAAAGACCTAACCCGCGATCTTTGAATAATGCATCCACTGCTTTTCCGCTAAGCTACGGTGGGGGTCATTCTTCGTCAACTTTTTTAGAGGGCATATATGTGTATTAAACGTGGGAGCGTCGGTCAGCGCCGCCTAATACCATGAGGACGAGTGTAGAAAACTGTTTTTTCTGCCTGTTTGGTGTCATGCAGAACATGATCCTATTACAAATCGCAGCTGACCAATTATCTCTTGCATGCTACCTTAATGCACGATGTCTGCACGATGTCTGTCTACATATGTGAACACTACATCTTTGGGCATGTTCACTCGAAAAGTTGCCGTGAAAAAATAGGAAACACTAAGATGTGTATAACTTAGTTTTTCGAAGGCATTACAATAATTGGCAAGTTACTTCGCGTGTTACATTCTGGAAGTGACGCAAAAAGTACAATTTTTGTTGGCTCACAGTCAATACAACCAGTCAAAAATCACACATACTTCATTTTACTTCTGATTCTCTTCATGAAAAAGTAGGAAATGAGTGACTTCACAGTAAACTTACAATTTGTTATGGATTGGTGCAATTTTGCGATCTTGCAATGTACAGGTAGGGCTGACGTCGAGAGTGATTTATTTTTTGCATGTCACTTTCGACTTGCAGAAAATTACTTGAAAAAAATAAGTCACTTTCGACGTCCGACCTACCTGGATATTGAAAGATCTAAAAATTGTACCAATCCCTAAGGTAGGAGACACTAATGCACCTTCCAACAACAGACCAGTTTTTTTAACGAGCACATCTTGTAAAATTTTGGATCATATTGTACTCAAGAACATAAGCACATATTTCAAAGAGCACATTCTCGTTGATGTTCGACGTAGTTTTAGAAGAGGCTTATCGACAGTCACTCAGCTTCCAGACGCGGTTCATAATCCTACATTAGGTAATAACGATCATAATCAAACTAACGCACTTCTGTCCGACTTCAGTAAAGTATGTAACCGTGAGCGCCATACAAAAATAATTGCCAAGATTACTGCTGTGATTGGTGACGGTCTCATCACTGCTTGAAAATAAAAGTTTTTTTTCTTATGGATCCCAATTGGTCATTATAGAAAACATCTCATCTCTTTTACCGGTGACTTCAGGCATCCCACAAGGCTCAGTAATGGGCCCGCTGTCATTTTTTCTTTTCACCAATTACATAACATTGCGCATTGATTGTAAAGTTGAACTCTTCGCGGACGATTATATAATAGATCAAGAAATACACAACAGTGAAGGCCACGTATTACCCAATAGAACTCTGGTGACAGATGAGGCCTAACAAAACAAAATTTTATTTTCAAATGACCTTTCATATTATGTGACGCATTGAGTAATGAGTTGGTTGTAGTGTAAAACAATACAGTTGTCGACCGCGGCTTATTTGCATCTATGTGTCTGCTGTCTTCGTCTTTTTCGTGCTGTGTGTACACAAGCATGAAACAACTCGCCCAATTCCAAAAGCTAAAGTACTTATTACAGTGGACTCACGCACCTTACGAAAATAAAGAGCATCACTCGAGAAGCTTTTGTAGTACTGGGATCACAAGCAGACCACCATGGGTGAAAATGTGGGCCTAAGGCGGCAGATGGACATCATTTCCATGAAGGACGGCTGCATAAATATACATATTTCCTACAGGTTGTGCAGAGCAACTCGCAAACCTTGTTTTTTATTGAACTCATCTCTACGAAACCTTGCCACTTAAGCTTTATGGCACTGCCCCCGCACCAGTGACTACTAATAATATTTAAATGAAGCCAGATGTCTCATTGCATCACATGAATCTGCAATATTTGGTATCACAGTACACACTTTATGCGTATAATATAGTACTCAGTACACCTCATATCAAACAAGTATTTTAAAAAGCAAGTGCAGTCCTTAATGCACAAAACACGACATAGTCAGTGTTGCACCGCGTATCGAGCAGGCCGCTTTCATTGTAAAGACTTCTAACGGAATTCCTCAGAATAAATCACAATCGCAAATGCACCACGCCCTGTGTTATCGTTACAGGTAGCGGCACCACACACGCTACGCGTCCGTTATTCATAGCGTACTGAACGCATGAGGTCTACTTATACATTGCCGTGCCCGAAACAGAGAGCGAAGATGATGTGTGCGCCAACAGTCTCGTGGAAAGGGACACTGAAGAAGCCGACTTGCTTTTGTTTGGCCCTCTTGCTCTTGGCTCCTACATTTAAACACATGCCATCGGTTCTCGGACTCAATGTCTCGGCAAACTGCTTATGTTGAACCGCGACAATGGTGGAGGCGTTGGGTTGCAGGCCTGCCGACACCTAAACTCCATCTGGGAGCCGTTCATCAAGTCCCGACATGCAGCCACCTGTTACGACACCAGTGCACCCTTTCAGTCGGCCATTGCTAGGCCTCTCTCCTGAGCAGACCTCCTTCGCCGAACATTCCACCAAGCATTACATACCTCTGCCGATGGCCTCCGCACCAAGCCACAGGTGGTCGAATGAATACAAAGCAGCGCCGTTTCCTATCCAGCTCAGGTAACATTTCTTCAGCCACTTGGGCCTGATCGCTTCAGTGGTGCCCCACATGAAGCTGTTGAAGATTGGCTTGAGCATTACCAATGCGTTGCCGACATCAACCAGTGGAATGCTCAACACAAGCTCGCCCGCACGTACTTCACTCTCGATGACAGTGCTAGCACGTGGCTTGAGAATCGAGAAGGCCGCATATCGACATGGGACGAGTTTCGTCAGCAGCTGATTGACAACTTTGCTAGCGTCGACCGTCGAGAGCGGGCTTAGCAGTTGCTCGAGTTAAGGCTTCAAAAACCTAACGAAACTGTGGCAATCTTCGCTGAAGACGTGACGCGCCTATGTCGTCGGGCTGATCCCAATATGTCCAAGGAAAAGAAGGTGCAATACCTCATGCGCGGCGTAAAAGAACAACTGTTTGCTGGACTTGTGCGCAATGCCCCAACTACCGTGGCCGATTTTATAAGAGATGCCACTGTCATAAAGCGTGCTCTGCACCATAAAGCGTGCTCTGCTATCGTAAATGCTCTATAATATCTTCGTACACGTGGAAAAGATTCCTCAGTGTGCTAGCGCAGACGCACCACCTGAATTTGCGAAAGCATGTGGATGTCGACATCTCGATTGCTGTTTTATATTCGAAGTGGATATCGCTAGCAAATGTGGTAACTTGCTGATGTTCAGAACTTGGAGGCTCAGAAGGATGTTGACAGTGCAGAACCTTCGGTTCAGTTTCACACAGCCCGAAAGCCGGTGATGGCATAGCACGCGTGAAGTGAAAGGGAGTGGTCTGAATATTCTGTGTGGAGCATTCAAAGTACACTATAGGCTACGCTAATCAGGGTGTCTCACAAAACTTGAGCCAAGAATTTGAAAAGTGAAAGCACTTAGGAGGCGAATCGAACCAAGCGCATACTACTCGCGCTAGCCTCTAGGTTCTCAAGATATTTTTTATTTACACCCATACTGATCATTCATTACTTCTTAATTACCTATTTTTATTTATAGGCAGAAAACCCAAAATATGAACACTGAGGTGTAGAGAATTTTTAGAAACCACCGACTGAATTACTTTCTATATGATACGTCTAGCGCTGTTATTTTTTCTGCGTTTTAAAGACAGCCTATAGGAACGCTATAGCAGTGCGCCCGCGGTCCATCACACGGATTTTTATCCCAATTATGCAGGCTTTCTTTACAACGTGGAAAAAATAACAGCTCGAGACGTATTGTACAGGAAACAATTTAGTCGGTGGTTTCTGAAAGTGCTGTACATCTCAGCGTTCATATTTTCGGTTTCCAGCCCATAATTAAAAACATTGGTTATTAGGATTTATAATTTATTAGTATGGGGAGAAATCAAAATAGCCTGAGTACCTACAGGCTAGTGCGAGTAGTACACGTTTGGTTCAATTCACCACTGAAGTGTCTTTCATTTTCAATATCTTGGCTCAAGTTACGTGGGACACCCTTTATGTGATACCGCCATGCTCCTTCGCCAAGTTTTGTTATCAACCCAATACACGTTAGGGTGCCGCCTGGTTTGAACCACGCCGATGAACTAAGCACCGCCGAAAAAAACTTTAGGACATTCCGATGTGATTTTGGGCACAACGCGAACATAACAGATTGCTCTGGAACATACGTGGCTGCTAAAGATAACGCTGGAACACTCAACGGCTCATATATAGATGCCGACGCACATCACCGCATGTCATCTGGTCAACGATTGATTATCCGTTCGCCGCTTTAAGCGCCAGTTTGTATCGCTGTAATCTCTCTTTCGGTTTACCGGACACAAGATCGGCCAAATAAACAGTTTTGTTTCGGACAAGCCGACTCAGCTTCCATCAGTGTCACGACCCGGGAATATATCACGAAAGTCGCCTATTGACTTCTAGGATTCAGTGTTCCAATTTACAAAACGCAGGTTAAGGTCACTCTTGCGAAGATTAAGTTGCTCTTTCTAACTAAACAAGAAAAAAGCATTGACTGCTTGCTGCTATATCAGCGGTCATATTTATGAATGCTCACTAAATTGCTAGTGAGTTTTTTCATTACGCAAACTTGCTGCACAAATTTTACGCTGACACAAGTATAGTTTTACATTCTATTCCTGCAAGTAAGAGTGAATCCTCCCTAGTATATCAGCAGTTTTACGAATGGCGGAGATCACCATTGGTTCACATCAACAATCACTTACTTTTTTCCGTCAACGTACTCGTTGTTGGCATTCCTTATAGCCTTTAGGCATTCCCCTTCTGCTTTCGCAGCCGTTCCATCTGGAATGAATAGTTTTGCCTTGAATAAAGAATGCGTTGGTGGTTACAATTTTTAAGTAATTCTACCTTTGTTGGAGAAACTAGGACATTATATGAAGAGCATATGTACAGAGCATAGCTGTAAGTCAGCACTGGCGCGCTGCAGCATACACAACACTTTGCCTTCGTCACAATCCCAGTTAATTTATTTATTTGCTGACTACTAGTTATGAAGTTCATTAGGTCCCACACCAATGAGTGCTTCTTACATGTTAAACGTTACTTTACAAGTGTTCTGCTAATTGTGAACTGAAAAATCACTAATTTGATAAGCGTACTTAGAGAACAACCAGAAAAACAATGAAAACGCAAAACAACAAGCCTTTCATTTTGGTATAGGGCACGTTAAAGGAAAGTGTAACACAATATTGCACCGCAAAAAAAGCGAAAAAATTCGAAAAACTAGCCACAAAGTAGCCACGTTCGGCCGAGGAAAGTAAATGCTACCAAATGTAGGCCCGAGTATGTGAAAATAATTGTCGTGTATTTATTTAAGCTACACTGCGCTGAAGTAGCGGTGGAGTTTTTTTTTTTTGGAAAGGACAGGCAAATTCTTGATTTAAACTGGGGGTCGGGCTTACAAATGGCCATTTTAGCTATGTATGCATGTCGAAAAAATTGGGGGGGGGCACGGGTCGTGAGTGCCAGCCCCTGGCTATGCCCCTACGCTACAGAAACAATGCCTCGCCCATGTTCTGCCAATAAACGTGGTACTGCTCTCACTGCTGCCATGTTGCACTCACAAAAATATCAATGTAATTTGCACCACTAACATTCTCTCTCCCCCTCACGCGTTTGCCTTCTCTCAGAACCCAGTCAGTTATCCTCAATCACGAGTGGTTATTCTCTCTATGCGCTATGTGCCAACCCGTGTCCATATCTTCTTCATTGCAACAATATTACCCTTCAAACTGACAAGTCTTCTCTCTTCTTCTCTTTAAAGGTTAAAATTATCAGCTCCCTATCCAACAATCACTGCGTCACCCTAAGTTTAATTTGAACCCTCTTTTTGAACTTTCTGGTTTCATCTCAGCAGGGAATTAGTGGTAGGGTAAAGCTGCTGTATATGTTCTTTATAAACAAGTATCGCAAGAGCTTTTCAAATCTGGACTCCTAAGCTTAACGAGTAAACTGTGAGCATTAGCAGTAGTTTTGTGCTCGATGATGAAATTTTGCGATCAGTTTTTGAATATAGCTAAGCGCAGTTCCTTATCATCGTTTGGTCCCACTGGGTGTGCATAAAACGCTTACCACCTGCGCACGCAATTTTAATTTCCAGAATTGCGACCGTACCCAAGCAATAAAAGTGTGACAAAGCTAACTTCAAGACTTTATAGCGGCACGTCTCCATGTGTTTTTCGCGAGTTTTCTCGAGAGCACTAGCAGTAACATGCATGTGGCAGCAATAAAAAAGTTTGCCATAAATGTTTTTATGCTAACAATGCTTGATGGATAAATTAGTTATTTTTGTTATTGTTACTCGTGTGATGATAAAGTCCGACAAGTTGTTATTTTTGAGTCACACTTTGCACCAAAATCTTCAAAAATCACCCAAACGGTTATTCCTATATTCCTTTTCTAACGTCAATGAGTAGAGAACGCAAATGATGCGGATCGCTATTGATTCCCTCTTCACTTCCAATTAATGTTTATTGTCGCGTTCAGCAATTGGGAGTTAGGAAAACCAGTACCCTCAGAAGAGTTCTTAAGTCTGCGCCTATCGTCTCAATGTCTTTTATTTTGTTTATTGCATGCGACTAATTTATTCGGCTTTTATCAATTTTACGTGTTGCCGCCACCCTTTTCGCGAGCTTGGTAAGAATAGAAAAAGATGGCATCGTGAGAACAAAAATCTTCGACATAAAGGACTGTGTTAGGCGACTGTTCCGCTACGACAAGGGCGCGTGCACTCTGGCTACCATGACTACGTGAACTACGGGCATTTTCGCTGCTTTCACACGTGTTATCTCCCATTTTTAAGACCAGGTACCTAAACACCACTGGCTGTCTTACCGCGAAATAAGAACTGTGCTTACACCAATACAGAAGAAATAAACTTTAATTGGAGCAAACGCATTCTGTGTCCAATGGGGATGGCCTCCTTATTCCAGGTCGCCATGGGCCTTCGCCATCTCCCGCGCCCGTTGAGCTATGCGGCGCTGATTCTTCAGGCCCGGGAATGATAACTTGGCCTCCCACTGAGGAAACAAAAAAGCATCCAAATAGCACGTGAGAAGCAAGGACAGGACATCTATACCAATACCAGCTGTCACGGATGCGGACACTCGTCACGTGGGTGGCGACTAGTGGACGAAAAAGCATATGCAAGAACGCTTTATAGGTAAAGAGAACACCTTTATAAATTACGCTGGTGAAAAGGAGATAGGAAAGCGATAAACTGAAAAACTATATGTGCAGGCTAATGGAAAGCATGCGCATCAGGCATTTCTAAACTTTCCAGAATTCAGATACGTTCCTGTAAGATACTGTCGAGTGCGTTGAGTTTGTACCCGTTAAGGTTATTGAACGGGACTGAATGTAATTGTTTATTTGCAAGCATCGCATACAAAAGTACTAATGCTGGTTTAAACCATAGCCAAAAGCTAATAGACGGTCCAATAAAAATACAAAAAAATATATTTCTATATACGAGAGATACAAAAATGCGTACAAATATAGTCACTATACATTTTAAATTGCACAAGGGTACAAAAGGAAAGCAAACATATTGGTGATAGCAGAGTTGCAGCTTTCGGTAAACATGTACCAACATTGAAACAATAAAATTTTATGCATTATTATCCAAATGAAAAAAATTCACATGTTGAACCTCGTGCAAACTGGTTTTGTAAGCAGGTTTCAGCAAACAAATGGCAAGCGAAAAAAAAGACATTTTGGTTTTTCACACTGAAGCAACATCGTTCAGGCTGAGCAAGTACTTTTAGGCACAGATAAAAAAATTTCAGATTGTTTTATTTCTGCTAGTATTTCATTTCAGACTTTTGCTCCTGAATAATGCAGCAGGTGTTCTCCGCATGTATTCCTAGTTGAAGGAAGATTAAATATTCTGTATGGTAGATTTCTAGTCACATGAGAGAGTGTGCAGAATAAAGAAATATAAAGTGGTAAGTTATTCTAGGGGCAAAGCTCTTTAGAGTGTGGGTTTGTCCAACCTCCGTTGGTGCGTGTAGTCCCCGGTGTCACATAGCCGCTCTGGAGCGGGTATGTGGCACAAGAGATGCGAGATGGGAGATGGCGGTATTTGAAGCATTCAGTAGATGGACGCGGGAACGGACGTATGAATGGACGAACAGACAGACTACGAGACGGCCGGACGGATGAACAGACGCACGGAGCGGGTATGTGCCCCAGGGAATGCGAGAAGCGAGGTAGCAATACTTGCAGTGTTCACTAGGTGGGCGCATGGACGGACGCATAGATGAACGGACAGACAGACTAGCAGACGGGAAGATGAATGGAGTGCAACAGAATGGAAAGTTGGGCTAGTTAGATATGCATGGTATAACTGGCAGTTCAAGCGCACATAAGACAAAGAGGTGAACAATGCGTCAGCCAGCCTTCAGTTTGGCTGCAAGATAAAGAGTTTGCTATTCTAACTTATGTTTCGAGATAATCTTTCTTCTTTTACTCTGAGTTCTCGAGGTGCCACGGGTGTACTTTTTGCCTGCACACACGTGCGTTCTTCTTTGATTGCCTGATTATGTATTCTCCTCTTTCTAATAAATTGTTTAGTTGCGAGAAAGCGCTTGTTCTCTCTTCCTTTCTGTTTATTAGTGCGCTTGAACTGACAGTTATACCATGGATAGATGGACGCGCGGAGTGGCTATGTGCCACAGGGAATGCGAGATGCGAGATAGCAGTACTTGTTGTGCTCGCTAGATGGACGCGTGGATGAGCGGACAGATGGAATAGAAGGGGGACGGACAGATGGACGGGCGCACGGATGAACGGATGGGTGAACGCACGAATAGGCGGTCAGAGTGATGGATGGACTGATGGACGGACTCTCGGACAGATGGATAGACGCATGGGTGGGCGCACGAATGGCCACGTGGGCGGACGGAAGCACGGGTGGGCTGACGAACACCTTTTCCCGCTCATCATTATTCACTCCGTGGATATGCTACAATTTTTTAGCTATACTGAAAACACACGTGGCGATATATTCTATCTTAGGGCAAGATCATTATTTCTATAAACAGATGTAAGCCAGGTTGATCATGGCGGGAGTGGGTATTATTCTGAGTGCTCGTTCCTGAAGTTTGCGCACAGTTCAAGACAGATTTTGCACGTCGCACCCCATGGTTCGTTACAATATTTGATATGGCTGTGGATGTGTGTCTGCGACACGTTCGGAACACCGTTTATTTAGGTTTTTGTAGTTATAGAAAGTTTGTTTGTGCAAAACCATTTACTTAATTTTTTCAACTTCTTGTTTGCTTTAATTTCCCGACCACAATTATTTTCGGCTGTCAAAACACTGCAAGTGTCATTGATTGATATGTGGGGTTTAACGTCCCAAAACCACTCTATGATTATGAGAGACGCCGTAGTGGAGGGCTCCGGAAATTTAGTCCACCTGGGGTTCTTTAACGTGCACCCAAATCTGAGCACACGGGCCTACAACATTTCCGCCTCCATCGGAAATGCAGCCGCCGCAACCGGGATTCGAACCCGCGCCCTGCGGGTCAGCAGCCGAGTACCTTAGCCACTAGACCACCGCGGCGGGGTACTGCAAGTGTCATCGGCGTACAAAAGAATTTCACTGCTATCTAGAGTTAGTGGGATGTGATTATTACATAACAAAAATAAAAGTGCTCCAAGGACGGATCTTTGATGATCTCTAGAGCGCACACTTTTAGGTAATGATGTAAATTATTTATGTTGACTACTTGCACCTGTTCATGAAGGTAGCTCGTTAGTAGGTCTAGTGAGCTGCCACGAAAACAATCATACTGTAGTTTGCTTAGAAGTATACTGTGATCTACTATATCAAATGCTTTTTTCAAGTCTAAAAATATGACCTATACAAGCTTATTGTATTGTAAAGGTGCCTTAACTTTTTGAGTTGATGTTAACACTGTTGACGAGGTCGAGTAATTCGGGCAAAAGCCGTGTTGCTGCGAAAACATAACTTGATATTTGTCAATGAGTTTGTGGAACCTACCGATCAGAATTTTTCTTATATAGTATTGATGGCACTGAGTTCAGATATTTGCTTGTATATAGTGTTATGACTGCATTCTCCATCTTTGTGTATAGGGACAACCTTTGCAACCCTTCAAATGTGTTGGATATCTTCTGCAGTTCAGACACTAATTCAATAAATGGCATAACACTGGTGGTAGTATATGCATAATCTCTTTATTCATGTGAATAGGTAATACCAATTATTCGGGATTCTTTTGAGATAGACACCTTATTGACTGTTGCTATTACTTCTTTTGTCTCAATTGTATACAAAACGAATGTGTTAGGCACGCCACTGTGCGAGATAGTGGTAATGTTTAAGTTGGTAAACTTTTCAGCTATGGTTGGACCAATGCTGGAAAATATGGGTTGAATTTATTCACAACGTCTTCATGAATGATTTCGGGAAGCATAGTTGGATTACTTTGTCGACCTATGATTCTGTTTATGATCTACCACAGTTTTTTTAATATTGCCAGCGGCCTTTTAATTAGTTAAGCATAATACACTAATTTTTGTATTACAATTCTAGTAACCAATTTATTCCACTGTTGTTTAAATTGCAGTGAATAGCATCAATTATTTCTACTGTGAGGCCATTTGTCATACGAGTATTCTTTCGCTTTGAGTCTTTGAAGGCTTTTCTTTGTCATCCTCAGACATATGGGTTTAACACGTGGGCATTTACTGACTTGACGTTTACTCCTTTCTACAGACATTTGTAGATATCCACTAAAATAGCTACTTGTCATTTGATTTTCCCGTTGCATATTTCATTGTTCTCATTACGAAGAATTTCTTCTCGTAATTAAAATCAATTTGCGTTTTGACAATAATTTTTGTTTTTGTGGTGCACCTTGAGCAACCTAAAGCGGCCAATATAGGTAGGTGATCCGAAACTGATTCTGAGTAAACGCCTTCAGTGACACCCGTATCAATATTTGTCAATGTGTGGTCAAAAAAGGGCGCCCATACTTCAGTTACACGTGTAAGGAACACAATAAAGTTTTGATAGTTGCAATACCTCAACAAAAAGCTACAGTCACTACCTTTCATGTTACACGCGTTTATATTCATGTCTCCTATTATAATAACTGCTTCCTTTTTGTAATCTGAGGCAAGAAATACACCATCTCACGGCTCAGAGCTTTGTTCTCTAGACGGGATATGTCGGTCATCGTGCGGCATCTGAGAATTGGCACGGGAGTGCATGATCGCACGGTATGTCACGATCGGAACACACGGATGTGCTACCGTGTGCAGCACAATAGCATAACGCTCGGTGGCCAGCTTAGCATGGTAGCCCGCAAATCCTGGGCACAACGATCGGCCAATAGTCTACGAAGGCAGCATCAGACAGGCCTCGTCCGTAAACCCACTTCCGGCCACTGCACCAAGGCAGAAGCCGCGCCGCAAGTCACGGCCTTGAACCTCGAAGTTGGCCACCGAAGCTGGACGCTGGACAAACTAGACCTTGTCCCACGCTCGCCTCAGGAAAGCTGGCTGACGTGCGTCCTCTCGAACCAGGCTTCAGATGCCTTCGTGGCTTCTTCGTCTTCCCGTCGCGAGCCTTTTCGAGCACGTTGCGTGGTAGCTCGTTCCTATTTCTTTTTCCCCCCGCGCTACCAGCCCTCCACTCTTCAGTTTTTATTACAGCTTGCCGCTTCAACTCTTTTCTGCTTACGTGTAATCTGTAAAGCATGAAATATGTGTTCTTCCGGCACAATATCCTACTGCTCAAGAAAGTTGTTCGGGGGAAAGAACTTTTGACAAGTGTAGAAGGTACAATGCACACACAAAAAATACAGAAGGGACCGATAATCAGTCAATATTATGTAAAAAGGTAGCGCTTAGAATGAAAAACAAATAGTACCACCACTAAACACTGTTCAGTGAAGGGTTGAAACGCGGCTTATGAAGTCGGCACCTATGTTGTCGGTTCCCTTAACGTGCTCGACTGTAAAATTGTATTTGGTCATTCAAAGGCTCCAGGAGAGTACTCGACATTTCATATGCCTAGCAGAGTTTATGAAGAGAGAGTCTTTCTGTCTGTATGCAGCGCAAAGGGCTTGCCAAAAAGGTAAAAGTGGTACATCTGAATTGCCCATACAAGCTCCTGTGCTTCGCTCTCAACGGTTGAGTACCGGGCTTTGCATGGTAGCAGTTTATGGCTGGAGTAGGTCACTGGGTGTAGCACACCTGCTGGCCGTCGCATTAAGACATCTCCGATGCTCGTCTAACAAGGGTCTGTTAGTGGAATGAAAAGCTCTTGCTATTCCAGAGCTAGTAACACTGGAGGGAAGGATAGGAGGTGTCGCAGACATTCGAAAGCTTGCTGGTGAGAATCATTCGAGGTAACTTTGTTGGGTGCCCTCTTCCTGGGAAGTTCCGTCAATGGGGCGGTCACGTCTGCGTAATTGGGCACCAAGCCTCTATAGTACCCAGTAAGGCTTAGAACTGAACGAACTTCTGTCTTTGTTTGTAGCCACTTCACAGCCTAGATCTTGTCTAACATCTCTATCTGAGGTCGAAGGAGGTTATTACCACCAATGTGACCTAGAAATTTTACTATTCTGAAGCCAAGCTCACTTTTGGAGGATTGTCAATTGTGCAGTTTTGGCATGCTGTAGGAAGTGCGCGAGCGTTGCGATGTATTCTTCCCACGTTTGTGTGGCGACTAGCATATTATAAAAGTAATGATATATATATTAGGTATGCCCTCAACCACTCCTCTCATGAGGCGAGTAAACACCAAAGGCGTGGTCTTGAATCCAAAAGGCATCAAGCTAAACTGGTAAAGCCCAGAAGAAGACTGAAATGCCATTAGGGCCTTCTATGATTCCTCTATTATCACCTGCCAGTAGTCGATAGTAAAATCAAACATTGAAAAGTAGCGGCTCTTATCGAGTTTGGCAAACATCATGTCTCATGTCTACTGAAGAAATAAGTTTATTGTCAGTTACTGCAACTCACTTGAGCTGTGTGAAGACAATGCAAAGTCGTATGTTGCCGTTTTTCTTCTTGATGACACCATTTGGAGCTTGATACGGAGTATCTGAAGGCTTAATGATGCCATGTGTTAGGATGTCTTCCACTTTTTTCGACAGCTTCTTGGATTGAAAGAGGTATTGCGTACGGGCGTGCCTTGACCGATGTTTCACAGATAAGGCCTCACTTCCCCTCAACAAGATCCGTTTTGCCCTAAAATTCAGAAAACACTTCGTGGAAATGCCTCAGAAGTTCATTTATTTGGTCACTCTGCACCTTGTTGAAGTCAGTCACCACGAACACATTTTTGTATGTTTAGCGTTGATGCAGAGCAGCAAAGAGAATCGGTCGCTCATCCGACGTGTCTGACTGTACCGCAACACAGCGTGTTGCACTTCATGCTTGGGCTTTCTTCCCTTGTATTTCTTTAAAAGCTTAATGTAATCTAAGCTTTTATGGGCTACACGATGTAAAGCATACTCATAGTCATTTCGTTTTTTGACGGCCGTCAAGCGTTCTTTCCATGTGAATATAAAGTTGTTATTATCTGATGGTAGTAGTAGCAATACCTTATCTCCGGACGATAGCTGATGAACTTTTGCTTTCTTATCATATTTCTTTTCTGTCTGCTGTCGGCTTTGAGAAGTTCTTCATGGGTCACCTTGCAAGTGTCCTGCAGTTGCTCCTGGAGCCCGACAACATACCGATAAGTTGTTTTGGTGTCGGAATCAGTGTTAGCCCCTGTCCACAGATTCTTAAATTTTGAAATTGACCCACGCACAAATCTACCGAAAAAGAGATCGAATGGCGAGAGTTTAATGATTGTTTGTGAAGCTTCCCGGTAACATAAATGCATGGGAGCCGAATTCCTGTCCAATAAAACACCCGGCCAATAAAGCTCTATAAGGACACGGTGTGGTGTCCTCCTTTGCCTCTGATGACCCGACAGAAGGCCTTAATGAGCGATCAATATCACGGTGTTTCCAAAAGCCCTCGTGACTACAAGTTGCTCTAGGCCTCACTTTTCTGCCATGTGGTGGCACCAGAAGAGAAGGTCGTGCATTAGCACAAATTAAATAACTACCCACTTCTTTGATATCATCATCTTCCCCGATGCGCCGCAGCTAGTTTCCAACATGAGATCTGTATGCTGTCAATTCTGCAGCTCTTCCTTGCTGATATACAGGGGTTGGATCGAAGGAACACACAATGCTGCGTCCTTTTTCTTTTCTTTACCTTCAGCTACCGTCGCATTACCTTGTCGTCCTCTATTCAATAAGGTTACGTCTCAGGATGTTGTACTGGGCCGACGGGAACATGGCGAATTCGTGCGCGTTTTCGTCGTCGTTCCAGCTTCGGTACTTTATGTGTATCTGACAATACATCATAAATATCACCCAGCAGAACTTCATACAACATATTCTTCACACAAACAGCAAGTACCTGTCCCTTAAAAAGTGGAGAATCAATGTACACCTTTGCTTAAGGCTAGTCTTGCGCCGACCAGTCAAACAAACAAATAATACGGGTGTTACTATTTAGGTTACACGGAGGAACTAGTAAGCATTTCACAAAAGTAGAGTTGTATCCGATGTTCCGTAATACAGTCACCAGCTTTCTTTTTAGGGAGCGCTTTACTGTTGGCGTCTGATTTGACCCGTTGTGGCAAGTTGCATTGCTCTGGACACCTCAATTATGTCATGACTGTGGTTTTGCCCTTGCTTATATAGCCCACCTTCGAATGGTTTGACATGCTGATCTTTCTGTAATCTCAAGACAGAGCATGATGCCTTTCTTGGCTGTTGAGAGCTCAAGGGAACACTATTGCGTCTGTGAAACTTCGTTTCAGAAATCCAGCACGCCATCGGCTTTGGAACTGGAAATTTTGTCGAGCAATTGGAAGCTCGATGACCCAGCTTGGTGCAAAGGAAATAGAGTCGCTTCTCATTGTTTTCGCTTGCAATGTAAACTTTAGCAGCAGCCATTAGTTTCCCCTTTTTATCTTTTCTCTAGCAAGATGAACGATTTCCTGAGCCTCCAAATATTGATATGCCGCCATTGCCAATGTATCCAAGTTACCACATCGTCACTACTTTAAAGACAGCCAAGTTTTCGTTGCACCACCTGAATAACTGTTCTGACACCATTGTTTATCGCAGTGCATCATAAGGTTTGGTAGTCTTCACCAGCTCTTGCCAATGGTCGAAGTATCCACAGGCACGTCCCGCGAACTGAAAACCTGTTCGCAATCTCGGCCAGGAATCACTAAACTTCATGTGTTAACCCTCCTCTGTGTAACAGAACCACTGGAGGCCCATATGTTTAAGCTTGGTCTAGTCCGTAAAGTTCTCCACAGACATCCGTCCCACCACGGTCAATGCTTCGCCTATTCGGCACAAAGTCAGTGGCTGGGCCCACTTGTCGCTTGGCCAGCCTTAGTTCGTGACGACCCTCTCGAATCACAGGATGTACGCATCCAGTTCGTCCCTACCCTCACTATTGAGCAGAATCGTTCTCTGTAGGTGTGAACACTCTGACCTCCATCAATACAATCTCCTGCAGAGCTCGTGTTCGGACGCTGCGCCTCTGCGACACGACGTTGCTCCTCAAGGAGGAGCTTAACGCTCATGGTCTTCCTGCGATGCTAGACGTCCCTTTTCACTGTTTTGATCTCTGGACCTCGTTTCTTTTTCCTTTGGGCTTAGCGACGCCAATAACGCCTCTCCATGAGGTGCCATTCGCTTCTCTTGCTCACGTAGCTTTCCCTTCCCATCCATTCTTGTCTGTCATACACAAACAACGTGAGGCTCTCTGATGTAGCCAAAGAGCTTGGTCCTGTTGCAGACGCCAGAAATATGTGATAGTTATAGACTTGCCTCACGTGGGTTGCGACTGATGGACGAGAAAAGATTGACAAGGACGCTTTGAGGCAATACGAACAACTTTACGGAGGGCGCTAGTGAAGAGAAGAAAGAAAAGCGATAAACCAAACAGCTCTGTGAGCAGGGTAATGGAAAGAATACGCAGCAGGCAGTCCTAAACTGTCCAGAGTTCACATACTTTCCCGCACGACCCAAGCGCCCGAGTAGAGTTTCTGCCTGCAAAAGTCAGAGAAGAAAATTACCACCTGAACGGTTCGGAGCACTGTCCTCCCGTCGCGTTGTGTCGGAGGCCGTGCGGCTGGGCAGAAGTGGCACGGGGGGAGGGGAATGTGCATGGTCGCAACACAGAGATGCACTACGTTGTGCAGCACTATGGAATAAGGCTCGGTGCCAAGTCGGCATGGTAGCCCGCGACTACTGAGCACCATCATCAATTAACGGTGCACGAAAGCAGCGCCAGGCATGACTCGTCCACGAAGCTGCTTCCAGCCGCTGCACCCAGGCAGGAGCCTCGCCGCAGGCGACGTCCTTGAACATTGAAATAGGTCATCACTAGGCTGAACTTTGGACAGACTCGACATGGACACACGCTCGCCTCAGGAATACTGGATGACGCGTGTCCTCTCGAATCGTGCGCTAGAAGCCTTCATGCCTTCTTCGTCTTCAAGTCACGAGCCTTTTCCCGCACGCTGTGTCGTAGCTTGTTCCTACTTCTTCTTTCATTCCCTCTAAAACTAGGCGTTCACAACACTGGCGAATAGCTAATCGAGGCTCAGCTTATGAACAAAATTATGCACCTGGCCACTATCAAAACAGACAGGAAGGTTTTGGACGATCTTCACAATTCTGTTCCCCCTACAGCGTCTGACAGGCAAGACATGCCCCGTGAATGGCGGAGATGTTTTCTGACTAAGCTTTCGCCCCGGAATATGCACCTAGAATACCACAATGGAAGCAGAGCTACTTAAGGCAAAGCATAAATTATTGCTATGCTAACACAGAGGAAGCCTACTTCGTACACGCTGAGAGACCCATGGGAGGAATTTATACAATAGCAGTCATTCACCAAAGTAACGTAGTTGACAGCCTATCACTGAGGTGCTCAGATGCATTTATCGTAGGAAAACTGCAATAGCCCTTGCACCAACGCGCTACACCACGAAATACATACTCACAGTTTCGAAGGTAGCCTACTGAAACATGAGAGGCCGCATTTCACCTCAAGATCACCCCACCCTATGGCAGGCACAAACGCGAGCCACGAAAAAGTGCCTCATCTGGGTGCCAGATTACCAGCGGGTACCGGAAACAAGCTAGCACACAACTCGGCCCGAGCATTCCCTCTCCGGGCTCTATTTACCAACCCCTTCGACCATGACATTCAACTACGAATACCGGCTACAGCATACACAGAAATACTACAGACATCGCCTACGAAGAAAAACTTTGCTTCATCCCGCTAAGGGACTTACTAAAACCGGGGAGACCTGTCTGAGCCGGCTTCAAACCATGTCGCACAGCAGCACGGTCACAATGGCCATAATAGAGACAGACCAATTAAGTGCATTGTGTAAATTCTGTGGCAGATGCGCTGACCTGTTTCACATGGTTTGGGCTGCCCAGTCTAATAGAAGTATCGCGCAAATTACGCAGCCAACGTGGAAGGGTTGGTAAGAGGCTTTGCTGGACCCAGCTCTCGAGGAGCAGCGCATACTCATGAAGCGGACATGAATCGGAGCGCAATCTAACGGAGTTACGGAATAGAGACCCGCACAGTCCTCTCTAGATCTACATTTTCTTTAAAAATAATGTTTTATTCATTTAACCATATGGTGTAGTAGCGCAAATTCACGGGGACGAAGAGGACAAGACGCGAGCGTCGTGTTTTCTTGTCCTCTTCGTCCCCGTGAATTTGCGCTACTACACCATATGGTTAATTGATGTCTCACCAACTAGCCCAGCTCTTAACCCTACTGATGTTTTATTCATTCATTAATTTTTTTTTCCTCCTGCGCCACCTGCCTTCCACTGTTCAATTTCTGTTTCGGTTTGCCGCTTCAAGTCCTCTGTGCTTGCGCATCAACCATAAAACATGGTGGTGGGTCTTTTCGTCCCACAAGCGCAAAAAAATTCGGCATATCTCAATTATCTGAAAATAAACGTTATGCAAAGCACACGGAAGCAAGGAGAACATGTTACAATTTTTTTATCGACTGACACGTCATAAACTGGCGCTAAATGTAAGTACGAATATTGCACGCACGAACGTATCTTGAAGAGTTGCAGGTGTTTATATAACCAGTTGTTTGCACTTGCGCAACAATGCCAATTGAAACATGCGTAATAGACACTTCAAGCTGATATGAAGTGGTGATTCTCATGAGGATGCTAGCCCTGGACACTGTTACATAAATCAACTTCAGCACATGGTAACTAACCACACTTGACGCTCACTCGACGTGACGGCTATATCGAAGGAGTAAATATGTAATGTTAATAAAATTGGGTAGGCAGCACTGCAACGACTATTGACGTTTCATCAAGATTAGCCTCTATTTGAAAATTAGTTCCCGAGACATGGCATAGCTCTGTGGTAAATTGCTTCATTGCCACGCAGAATGTTTGGAATTCATTCCAGCTTGGACTCTGGCATTTATACTTTGCAATTGTCGGGTCGACGCTACCGATGTTGGGTATTTTTGAACGTTCGCGCGTTAAAATGACCCATGTGTGTTCTCGTCATTCCTGCGTAGATACTAACTGTGAATCACCTGTGGCACGTGCCCGCATACCAGGGCACTTACCCACCCGTGAGTATATCGGCCCTTCATTTCGGTGTCTCTCATAATGATATCGTAGTTTTGGGACGTTAAACAGCACAAATCCATCAAATCAAACGTAGGCGGCTAGATAGATAGATAGATAGCTAGCTAGCTAGATAGATAGATAGATAGATAGATAGATAGATAGATAGATAGATAGATAGATAGATAGATAGATAGATAGATAGATAGATAAGCTCAATGTCAGCGATGTTTGCTAAAAGAAGCTTTGGCTTTAAACGCATTCAAACTGGTGCGAAATAGCTTAAGGTGACAACGCAGGCATTTAATGTGGCAACTTTTTTAAATATTGTACCGTATATAGACGCCAGTGCAAGATGATATGAAAATTGAGGGTGCTACGCACAGATACTATTACGAAAGAAACGAACTGTGTCCACACAATGCCTGCTTTCACTCTCCTTCCCCGCGCTTTTCTCCCTCCCCTACTATAATATACTTACTATGCTTGTCTTTTTTGTCACATGGGTGAGTTTTTGTTATAGATTCCTCTCTTTCTCTCTCTCTCTATACTTGTGCTCTCGTTTTTTGTTTTTGACTCCTGCTATAGCATCTTAGCAGCGCTGGCCATCGATAGTCACAAAATTATTCCGGAAAAAAAGTAATGAAATATATGCCCTGCCTCCTTGTATAGACTTGTAATTGACAAGAATGAGATTTGGGACATGCATGAGCGGTAAAAAAGGAAACAGTATATCCCTAAATTCAGGCACATAAGTAAAGGTATTTTAATACAATTTATTTCCAGAATTTTCATGAATTTACACGTATATTACTTATATAATAAGATGCAGCTGCCAATGCAGAATAATACCAAAACACACAGGTACACATTTACCTGTCCATTAAATATGCGGTGCATAATATTATGGACAAAGCTGCAGTGCTATAAAACAGGCAAGGAAACCATGATGTAAGCCTTCAGAAATGTGATGCTTGAGAACGCGAGCGCTACCACCATGGCTTCACTATCGACAAGAATTAGGGTGCATAAGACCACGTTTACAAATTGCGTCAAGCAACGAATGCACTCACCTGAGTAAGCAATGACAGCGGCTCCCTATCCTTTTTATTAAGAAGGTAAGTGCATTTTTCTCAGGTAGTGTTCCAAATTTCTAGCCCCTGAACCACATGCTGATTGATTCTTTCGGATTGAGATTTCTGTATGTAGCGGGGAAACCTGTCATGCACCCTTAATAGTTATGAGTTTTTACAATTTCTTTCGAGCCCATTCGGAATGAGATCAATTGAGGAAATACAAACCCCTATATAGGCGTTACTTTGTTAAATTTCTTGTTTTCAATGAGTACACCATTTATTAAAATTTTACTTTTATTTACTCTTCATAAGTTTTTCGACATGTGAAGAATTTGTTCTCAATATATTATCGCGTTTTTGCCGATTCATCTGCTACCTCATTGCTGAAATTTGCACAACGTCCTCTCAATATATTTCCATTTATTTTTTCTTATTTTTCAAAAACAACGTATTTATTGGCATACTGCTAGCACTTTTTGCGTTCATGTGCGTATTTATCTATCTATCGATCTAGCCGCTTCCGCTTTGGTGCTCTCGTGATCATCCTCTCAACTTAGCGTGAAGCAAAATTAGTACGTTAGGTTAATGTGCTTTGACAAATGTGACGCGCTCGTCAAGACATGAATAATGTCAGAATCCCGTCGCGGACATCGTCAAACACTTCCCGCCAAACAGTGGCACATACGTGAGGGCAGGTATGTGACCCGAATATGCGGGTATGTGAAACACATAATTAACACTTAGTATCTACTCAGGACCCTGGAATGGTGAGAACAAGTTTGGGGAATTTTACCACGTGAACTTTAAAAAAAACTTGACATCGGCTTGGTTCACCCGACGAATGCAAACAATAAATGTCTGGGTGCCAGCTGGAATCAAAACCCAGCATTCTGTGTGGCAATCAACCATTCTACCACAAAGGGCCGCCAGGTGTCATAAATACATTTCTCGTAAACCCTAATGCTTTTGAGACGTTCATTGTGGTAGCATTTCTTACCACACAGTTTTATAAACATTACATATGTACTCCTGTGATACAGCCATCACTCTGGTTAACGTCAACTGCATTTAGGTGTCATGCGCTGATGTTGATTGATGCAGCAGTGTCAAGAATACCATCCTCGCGAGCACCAGCGCTTCATTTTGGCTTATCGCTTCTGTTTTTGCTAATACCTATGTTACTGTTGGCACTGTTGAGCAAGTGCAAACAAGTGGTTATATAGACATCTGCAATGGTTCAATGTATGTCTGTGCGTTCAACATTTGCACATATATTTAGCGTCACTTCATCAGTTGTTACTTATTACCAAATTTATAAAGGCATCACGTTTTTGAGCGCATGCTTCGCATAACATTAATTCAAAAAGTACGTGGGATCTGCCGATTTTTCGGGTTGCCTCTTTTATTTCAACTTTATTTTATGCATATTTAGGGTTAGGATATTCTTTGCAGACATTATAAAATGG
Organism: Rhipicephalus microplus; assembly: GCF_013339725.1. Taxonomy (NCBI): domain Eukaryota; kingdom Metazoa; phylum Arthropoda; class Arachnida; order Ixodida; family Ixodidae; genus Rhipicephalus; species Rhipicephalus microplus. Next base: position 267 of record NW_023611938.1, on the reverse strand, counting down.
TTGTTACGTTATGATACTTGCGGTCGCCGTATTGCGCCGCCGCTACGTAAGGTAAGGCTTCAGCGATTGCTATAGCCTATGAATCAAAACTATTACGGTAAATGAGGAATTAAAACTGCCTTAGAGTAAAATTTTGAAAAAAACTTTAAAGTTACAAAGGCACGTTTTATAATATATAAATCACATGAGCCATCTGTGAAAGTGTACTAATTACATTTGTTATCAATTTGTAGTTGATATGCAGAAGCATTTTTTTCTGCCGGTCGT